>QUSF01000056.1:2746322-2762656 GCA_003676055.1 Chloebia gouldiae
ATAATAATAATAATAATAATAATAATAATAATAATAATAATAATAATAATAATAATAATAATAATAATACAACTAACCAGGGATGGCACTGAACTTCAATATCCCATTGGCTTAGAGGCCAAAGTGCTGTCTCTAAGTTGTGGACTCCCTGGTCCCAGCTGATCACCTGAGGTTAAAACACAGCCAGCTTTTTCCATGGATCAGCCTTGGCCTGAAGAGAAGGAAAAGTGTCTTTTCTAAAAATGAGAGAGAGAAGGGATTTCCTGGCAAAAATTGATTGTCAGTGTAAAAACTCAGCACCTTCACCTGGATGAGCAAATATTACAAAAAGAGAACAACCCTGGCCCAGTCTCAGCTCCAGTAATTTGGGAAAGGGAAAGAAATCTGAGCTTGGAGGGACAGTTGGCACCGATAATAAGGGAGATGGGACAAAGCTGATGTTAACTGAGGGAGATTTGAAAGCAATTCAGCTCAGCAGGACATGGCTGCATATTTGGAATTTTTTTTTATTAACATAGTGAGAGATGCAGTTGGAATAAAGGTTGACAAAGTGTGTGTAAAAAGAGGAGAATTCACTCTTTGAGGCAAGACCCTGGGCCAAACTCTTTGTCAAATACATCTAACTCTTTAATTCAGATTTCTTTGCAGGCAGAGGGCTGGAAGAGAGAGCAGGGAGGGTGTGAATATCAAAGTGCACCTTTTCTTCACACATCCTACGTGGCCTTCTGCTGGTCTCAGGGAGGTCTGAGAAAATAACGATCGCAATAATCATTGTCACTGCCATTGGATTGAAAGTCAGGAGTTTGAGTCAAATTAAAAATCTAACTGTTGAATAGGGGGAATTCTTTTGAGACCCTTACTCTTCAAAGGGCCTGGATAAGGCAGCTGGGTCCTGCATCAGGATATGGTTTGGGAAAGGAGCTGGAGCTGAGCCCCTTGTAGGGTTACATCTGACTGCACAGCTCTCCAGCAGAAAGGGGTGTGACACAGCCCGTTTGGGGACTGCCACCTCTTCCCTCTTTGAATTAGCAGCTCTGCCGTTGCAGAATATTCTGTGCTTTATTGTCCCTTCAATCCCCACCTTGGAAGATGAGAGGTGACATTGCGGAGAGCTCTGCGCTTGGAAAATGACTTTCAGAATTACGTTCTGGCAATCTGAAACTTCCGCTCTCTCATCTTCAGCCTCTTGGGGCTTTAATGGGAGACAGCAAAGTGCCTCTTCCTCCTCCCCTCTTTTCTTTTCCTCCCCTGCTCTCCAGCAGCTGCAGCGGCCGGGATTCAGCAAGGTCACTCAACTCCATTGCTTCCTGCGTGCAGGAGTTCTCAAATTAAGGGGTGTTGGGAGCAGCCTGTTGAGATGAAACAGCCTTCACTCAGCTCCAGCAGGCAAGGAAATAAAACCCCTTCACAGTGGCCCCAGACTGGCTCACCTTCCCTGAGCATTAGCTGGGGGAAAAGGTAAAGGCACGGAGGAGCAAAAAGCAGGATAAAAAGAGTCCCTCCTTGAGCTGCAAGGCTGCTGTCTTTTGTCTAGCAGAGCAAGCCCCAAAATTTTATTAGAGGCCTGTGCCTGCAGCTGCCTCGTCCACTCCTAGGTGTTTTCATCACCATCTCACCCTGGTTCTTTTTTCCCCAAAATTCCTGCTGCTGCCTCTCCTTTCCCTGGCCCCATCCATGCCCCAGTCTTGGAGCACAGTGCAGAGATGGGAGCTCATCCCTGAGAGCTCTGAGCTTGCCAGCACTGTGATCCTCTTCCCAGGTGTCACTGGTCTTAGTCCTGTGCAGGCATTAAGGGGAGCAGAAGAGAACACAAATGGGAATGGAGAAGAATCACAGAAACTCCACTAGCATCTGGGTGGCTCCCTGCTGAGGGGCCTGGGAAGCCATGTGGCTCACAGAGAAAAAGACCAAAGGAAATACCGTCCCTTTGTAGTCTGATTTCTGTTGATGCACTGCCAGACTGGGAGGGGGTTATTGTTCCATGTGTGCAGTTTTGCATCTGAAATAAATAAAATCACCAAGATATTTCTCTATGTACCCCTGCACCATCTCACCAACAGCCTAAATATCTCCCCTGGCCAATGGCAACCCCGGCTTTTGCACAAAGGAGGGGATAGCTCCAATTATCTGTTGACTGTTTTATTCTGTCTTAATCCCTTTCACGGCTGCGTGAGGGAAAGCTGGAGAAGCCGTATGCAGATATTGTCAAGCTCAACTTGATAGGTACTGTCAAAACTGCCAGAGTGTGGTGACAATAAACATTTTAGCTGGCTAACAATTTGCTGCAAAAAGGGTTGACCCTGAAATCAAGTTCTGCTGTAATGAACACTTTGTCTCTAAATATTTGCATTTTTGCTGACAAGGTTCACTCTCCAGGAGATTTCCTCCGCCCGTGAACAATCTGCCTTCGCAAGAGATGCAGGATGGATGCAGTTTCCTGAGCCAGTTCCTTATCTGGCGTGAAGGAAAAATGAGCACATTCCCAAAATCAGCAGAGCCACCGTGGATGGGGGATGCCCAGCCGGGGGAGTCACTCAGTTCCAGGGTGCTGATCCCCCTCTCTTTTCTCTCAGGCTCTGCATGGCAGTGCAACCCTGAAAGCCCAACGCTGGAATCGAGGCTTCTCCCTGTTTAACAGATGGGAAAATTGAGGTACGTGGTGATCCTGGATCATATTTGGACTGTCTTTGCTGGGCTGGAGACAGAGCAGCCAAAAAAGAAGCAGCCAAAGCAGACTGCCTGTTATCCATGGCTGCCCGAAACCAGTCATGAAGGAGGAGGGGGAGGAGGAGGAGGAGAATGAAACCAGAACTCTCAGCAGCTCCAATTTGGTGCCCACCTGCTCCATTCCTTCAAGCACATGGAAAGCTGGGGCTGCCCACCCTCAGGAGCTGCTGCACTGAACCTTTCTTCATCCTCTTCAAGGTGATTTGACCAAAGTTACACAGAAAGTCGCAGGCAGAACTCAGTGCCAAGAATCATCTTCCTTGGCCCCAAGACCAAAAGCCAGGCTGGCTCCACGGTGTAAGAGACTTCCCTCACTGCAAAGATTTATGTGTTTGAGGTTTAAATGTCCCAGGATATCTCTGTCATGGCCCAAGGGCTGATCATCACCTTGGTGGCCATGTTTTTGTCTGTTCCCATTAATGGCAATAGACTCTGCCTAACTTCCCAGGGACAAAGTCTCCAGCCTGGGTGGGGTGGGATTTACCTGCTCAGGGCATCTCTGTGGGATAAATGTCCTCCAGGGAGTCAAGAACGTCATGTGCTCTGGACCACTGTAGGGAAAAGATGCAGAGTTTGATCCCACAGCCTCCAAGACACTGCATGTGGGAATGTCTGCTGACAGTGCACAAGGGGGTCAGTGCATGGCCTCAAGTCTCCCATGTGACATTTGTCACAAAGTCGAGCATGGGACAGAGAAATAGCCAGGGCAGGTTGTTGGTTTCTTGTTAGGACTTCAGTATCCCAGCTCCATTGCTGCAATTAATCCATAATTAATCCACGGGACTTCAGTATCCCATTGCTGCAATTAATCCGTAATATTGGGGGAAAAGTCCCCCACTGCACAGGTTTCCCACAGAGGGAGATGTGAATTTCATTTCTACTCCTGACACTGATTTCTGGAGGGGTGGCTGTGAGAAAGGATCTTCATCCATTTGCCCTCCAACACCTGGCTTCTCTATTTCAAATAAAAGAGGTGCTCAGAGCAAATCCTGCCTCTTATTACAACTATTTTGCGTGATTTCCTTGAGACCCCTAAATTTCCAGACAAGTGCCCAATAAATTGTAATAAATTGTAATAAAACTTCTCACTGTTGCAGGAAAATGGGGAGGGGCGAGGGGGCAACACAGACTCCTTATAGGTTTGCAAAAAAAGACATAAAGGAGTGGAAAGCACAGCTTATTTCATTTTTATCTCCCATTCCCCTCCCTGCTGCAAGGAAAGGCAATTTTCACTAGCACAGTGTTGTCATTTTGCTGAAGAAAAATTCACAGTTTTGGCCAGAGAGGAGTATTTTCCTTTTTTTTTTTTTTTCACTCTGTTGGTGTCAGAGAGCTGTTGCTTTTCTGGCAGTGGCAGTAGCTCTGTGCCTTGGAAGGCAGCCGGGCTCCTACCTCGGTGCTCTCTGGCTCTGCCATCCCACATGGTGCCTCCTCCCTGGGCTCAGCATGGCCATCACCTCGCAGAGCAAGTGCCTTTGGCCAGGGCAGCACTGGAATGATGAACATTTCAGAGCATCAGCCCAAGCTGGGAAATTTTGGCATCAAAATACAGCAAAGTATCACAGAATTACTGCGCTGGTGTGAGGGGGAAGAGTTAAACACAGAATGTTTCATTCAAAATGTTCAGTGAAATGCAAGGTCCTAAATGAGTAAACCAGGCATGAGCATGATAATTAATGCCAGAGAGAGAACCAATGCCTGCTCTGCCCACATGAGCCCTGTGAGGAAACATGAGTGATCCCCCAGAAAACAAAACTTGCTGCATTTGCCCCATATAAACATTCACAGAGGACGAGGTGTCCCCACATCATTGAAATCTTCTCCTTCTGACCCCTCTCAAGAGCTTTATGCTGATTTTTTTCTCATGTTTCTTGTTACAAGGGAGTAGCTCAGCCCTGGCAAGCATCATCATCCTCACAGCCTTCCTGGGCTTCTCCCTCTCCTGCTGGACTGGATTTAGTTTACTCCTATTTTTCTCCTCCATTATAAACTCTGGGAGCCACTGGGAAGAAAGTACCCTGGTTAAAGGCTACAGGCTGAGTTCTTCCTACAAAGACACAATTTTCTCCTTTTCCTCTTCTTCCTGGTCTCATTCCCTGCTCTCAGGCACAGGAAAATTACCACAGCTCTGAGCCCCTTGCCAGCTGAGCTGTTTCACCCTGTCCTCCTCACAACCCGTGCTGGGAAGCCCAGAAAGCACAAGGGAGGGATAATTACCAGTCCCAGCACTGCGATGATAATTAATGCTCTGCTAAAAGGAGCACTTGTCAGGTCAGGGAGCAGCGGGAGGGGTGGGAAAACAAACAGGTAAAAATCAAACCTGGGCAAAGGTTTGCTCTAAGGAAGGGGCTGGGGACAAGGGGCAGGAGGAGCTGTGGGTGCAGAGGTCCAGGGTGATGGGGATGGTGCCTGCAAAGCAAAGTAGGTGTTTCTCCCCATCAATGACTGTCAGGGAGATTTCCCATGTCACATCCCATCCTCCCTTCATCACTAATGGGCTGAGAGCCAGGAAAATCCTGCAGCCAGCAGTACTCCAAGCCATCCTGGAGCACAGCATCCTCCCTCATCCCTCCGGGGAGGTGAGGAGGCCTGGGGGAAGATTCCACCAGATTTTGCTGGTTCAGTCCCACAGGGAGGCTGAGCCTCCAGTCTTGGGGCTCCCTGCCAGCTCCTGGGGCAGTTCTCTGAATTTAAGACTGACTTCACCATTTGGGGATGTCAGAGTCCACCTTTTAATTGAGGTTGTAGAAGGAAATATCAAAGAAATATAAATAACTTCGTGGAAGCAATGGGAGATCTTGAAATCTAAACTTCATAAATCTAAACTCAATAAATCTGACCAAAGAGAAACATATGAGAAAGGAGGATGCCAGCCAGAGAAATGTGAGCTTGGAGGTCTCCTGTAGGAGAGGCTTCTGGACAGCTTTGGGCAAACACGTTTGTTCTTTTTTGCCATGGTCCCATCACCTGAATAATCAGTAAAATTCCTCTGTACAAGCAGAGTTTTGGCCCTCTTGCAACAACTGAGTTAAAGCAAAAGACAACCCAGAACCATGGCAAGGGGTGAGAGAAACAGAGAAGTGCTGGCAAGGGAGAACAATATGTTTCCAGACAAGATTTTAAAAGAAATGTTATGTTAATATGAGTTTGGCGTCACACTGTCATAACACCATCAAAATGACATGCTGCCACCACTAATACGACTGTTTGGGGAATATGAAACATGAACAAAAAAGCAATTTGCTCAGAAACAAACTGGGATGAGTCTACACTGTAAGAAAACAGAGAAATGCTGCAATCCAAGGGAGGACCAGACAAATGCTCTGTGATTTCTGGTAACTGTGGCACAGGCAGGGACAGAATCTCTGAACAGAGCTTGCACCTTGTTTTCCACGGCCTCTCAGCCTTTGCTGGGATAATCTGCTCATAAGAGAGAAACAGTTTAAGGACAGCTGTTCTGGCATTAATTAAAGTGCCCTACAGTTCTTTCCTAATAAAATCACTTCTCTTCTAAGGTCTTCTTGCCCAATTTGTTTTAATACCCGTCCCTAATTAAGTCCAGTGAGAGGAATTCACTACTTCAAATGAGTTAAAAACGGATGTTCTCAAGGCACCTGCATCTGAAGAAACTTATTTTTGAAGTCCATGAATTAAATTAAGAGGGGACATTTTCAAGCTGATCACTCTCTTTTGATTAGCACAAACGAGCTGCTCCACCAGCGCTGTGTTAAAAATTGTCTCACTTGCTTTTCCGGCTAATTTGGAAAGAGTTCAGCTGTTAGGGTGCTAAATAGTCACATTAAACACTACAGACCTGCAGTGCGTTTAGGCTGAGTCCTTTAAAAAGGAGATTGAGCATCCCATCAGCCGAGGATGCCCCTCTCCGCGGATAGCTATGGAAACACGCTGCCCAACAGCGCTGACAGTGACTTGTTGACCGACAAAACGCTGGCACAAGCCCCGTGTATCAGCCATGGCAACCGGGCTGGGAGCGTGGCAATGGCAGCTGCTATGCACAGAACAGCGCTCTTAAAAATATCACGGCTGAAACCCATTAAAGAAAACAAAAATAGAAAATACGCAAGAAACCGAGGCTGTGTGCGAACAGATACCGGGAAGGATGCTCGGTACATTTATAGCTACAGCCTGCCCCAAATTTTCCTGGACTTTTAACCCAATGCTTCTTCACTGTGAGCAACCCAAATGTTTTTTTTGTTTTTTTTTTTTTTTTTAATCAGAAAATGTCAAACTTTCTGCTTTTTTTTTTTTCCTCTTGCTCATGTGGTGAAATTTGAGAGCTGACCTGTATCAGACTAAAAGCAGACACTGGTATCTGCTGATCTCCCAGACCTGATTCACAGCACAGTTTTCCCTCTGTTTCATCCCTTTAACCCCAGCCAGCCCTATGGGCTGCATGGGGCAGGGTGTGAAGGGAGAAGCTCATTGCCTTATTCCTCCCAACACAGTGTAAATCTGAAAGAAAATGGCTCACAGCCACTCTGAGGGGCATCTTTAATGATAATTTCCTATCTCTTGTCAGAGTCTGCAATAAAAGTGATCAATCAGTGAGGGGCGATGTGCTGGGACAGAGCTCTTTGAAAGCAACCCCACCTCCAGCTGAGCCCCAGGAGAGCCAAATCCATTCCTGGTTCAGCCCAGCCAAGCACACAGCTCTGCAGGGAAGGTTTGGGCTCTGCTGTCTCCTTATGTCAGGCCCCCGCTCCAGGAGCTGGAGAGATTGCAACCAAGAATTTGCCCATGGAAGAATGAAAAACTGCCCTGTTCCATCTCTCCCTTCCCACCTGCTAGGTTTTATCTCTTAAAATCTGAAAAATAAGACAAAAAGATTGGCTCTGAGAGCTTTGACCCATGAGGTAGTTTTCTCATAAGTCTAAAAGCTAAGCATTCAAAAAAAAAAAAAAAAAGAAAAAAGAAAAAAGAAACCAACCCAGCCTTTGCCATCCGGGATGAATTCCCCGTGTTCCAGCAGATCTGCACGGTGGTAGGCTGGTTCCTGCTGGAGCTGGGTGCTTGCCATGCTTTCCTCGAAAAGCTCTCTGCCACTCTCCCTGCAACATTAATTCTGAACAACAGAGATGGAATGAAATGTAGGTCTGAAAGCAAGCCACGAGGTAGGGAGCAATATTTAGCTTTCCTCTCCCAGAGGTCTCACCTGTATTGGCAGTGGTTTAAAGATGTTAGTGTGGGATTAAGGGGCTAAATCAGACATTTTATTAGTTACAGGAGCACATTTTCCTTGTTAAATAATTGAATGCATGTGCTTAAGGCAAAGGTCTAGGCTGGCTGGTGACTCCAGGCCAAGCTCTCACAGAGGATCAGCCGGAGCTGGCAGCACCAGTCTCTCTGTGAAGATATCTGCATTTCCTTTTATCTGGAGTAGACACTGAGTGTTGCTGTGAACATCAATTCCTGGAACATTTCTGACAAGGATTTACATGAGGAGATACAAAGGTTCAAAATTCCTTTAAAGGAAATAATATTTCTTCTAAATAAGAGCTAAACAAGAGCTGAAGTTGTATTTTCATAAGGTTTTTTTGTTTTTTTTCTGAATCTTTGCCCAGGATGAGAACTCACAGGCCTGATTAGGTTCAGGTCTTTATGAGGCATCAGCTGTCCAGGAAAAGAAAAAGCTGAGAAATTTGCAGCAAAACTGTTTTTATTAATTTTTCAACTATTCTGCAGATTTAATAAATTAAAATACCTCTGCAAATACGTTGAAACTTTTTCATCTCTGGTAACACTTGGTACCTTATCATTTCTCTACTGTGTTACAGAGAAAAACACATTATTATGGATTTTGTGGTAGATCCTCCAATTTATCAACCTAAAAAGATTTCCAAGCAATAGAGGTTCTCTGTGTAAGTTAATATGTCACAGGCCATCTATCACCCAGGGCCTGCTGAGTCTGCATTCCTAATCAATGATTTGACACCTTGAGTTAGTGAACATTAAGGGTTATATCCCTGCCAAGTGACGTGACCAAAGCATTGCAGCCTCCAGCAGGGGACACCAGGCACCTTGATTCTTCTGGGTGTCCTCCACGCCTCTGCATCACAACTTCCTCACCTGAGCAAGCCCCGCTCTCCACACGAGGGGACACTGAAATACCCCAGGACTCAATGGAGGGGGAAAGCCCCCAATTTCCAGAGGACATAATTCCACTCTGCCTCCTTGCCCTCTCCCAGGGGCCGGGGTGGAGATGCCTGTCCTTGCAGGCATCCATCACGTCCCGCCCCGGCGGTGCTGTGCTGGCTTCCCGGCCATCTGCCACGCTCTGGGTGAATGATGACGGCAGATACGGGGTGCTGTGGGCTCTGGGAGGCTTCACATCACTAAATAAATGTAATGAATATATATGATTTCATTTTCCCCCGCCCTCTCTGCTAAATGCATTTCTGCACTTTGGTCTTGTTGATGTACTGAGGTGTCACTCTGTATAATCCACACGAGCTCCACGTGCCACAGAGTGGATCTGGGAGATCTGTGAGGTCAGAGCTTCAGGTGAGAGAGACCTTGGCACCACACAGATATAGATATGAGCTGGAAATGTCGTATGTCCCACTGCATGCCTGGTCTGAAAGTTACAGGGGATGCAGCTTCCATCCCATCCCATTCCACCCCATTCATCCCATCCACCACCTGAGCACCTCAGAGCACGTGAGCTCACACTGCTCTACGTGTCCTGCAGACCTGGAAATGTGAGAGCAGGACAAGTGTTTGCAGACACAGGGCAGACTCTGGGGAGGGTCAGGGGTGCAGGTGGGCAGACGCTGCCTCTGCCTCCGCAGCGGAGACGAGTCTTTCAGCCTGTGACAGATTTACTCCTGTGACCCAGCGAGCAGAGGTCAGAGGGCCCTGACAGCAAACAAACGAGAAATGGCATCTTTCACAAATTCCTGCAGTAGTTTCTTTCCCCTCTGCCCACTGCATTTCTCCCACCACGCACATCCATGGGGGACAGGCCAGGCAGAGAGACCTGTTCCAGCCTGGGTGCCAACCAAGATGTCTCCTCAGGGCTTTTCAGTGCCTGCTCTTGGTCATATCCTCCATGCTACAGCCTGAAATGCTCCTCAAAATTTACACACTGTTAGAGCAATGATTTGTAGAACCACCTGCCAGCATCCCCCATTGCTCCTGTTTTGACTCCTTACAGCTCCTGCAGCCTCCATGCCTGTGTCTGAAATAAACAAGATCCATTCAGAAAAACTTTGTCCAGAAGCAGAGACTTGGTGAAACTTTGCACACTCTTGTTCATCTCCCTCTGTAAAAGTCCCTGTCCCTTGAGGCCACTAATCTCAGCGAGTTGTAACACGTCCTTGTCCCAAAGTTTGGTTTGGGAGCCCTTAGCATGAGACAGCATGTGCTCAAATCCTTACTACAGGGAAACGACTGAATCCTTTTCTCCCCAACCCCTCCCATTTGCTGTCTAAAGTGTCACCAGTTACAAGGGGTGAAGACATTTAAGTAATTTATTTTATCCACTTATGACAAAGACGGTAAACCGTCAGTCAGAAAACATGGAAAGAGATGAATTAACTGAGTGAGTTTTCTTCACTGCTTAATTGTTCCAGAGAGGCAGAGTTCTGGGGAGGATGATGAATCATTGTTTAGGAAATATTTCTTCCAAGAAGACAATTTGAAAAAATATATTTATAATTTATTGCAACCTCTTGCTTTGTCAGGGAACAGCAGCCAAAGGCAGAAAGTTCCTCCCTCCCCCGTTCTCCTTCCCTCAGTTCATTATCACTATAATCTTATCTCCCGTACCCTCTCCTCACCCTTTGAATATTACATCTCCTCCTGCTTGTGTGCGGAGGTGTAGCCGTGTGCGGGGAGGGGGTGGGAGACTGGGAAAAATCGTCACATATTTCAGGCTGGCTCTATTTAAATGAGTTTGGGATTGTGCTTCTCTGGAGCAGATGGCCCTGGAGATAATGATGCCTGAGCAGCGGAGGCTGGAGCCCCTCTCTCCTGTTGCCATGGTAGGCCACGGGGCTGAAATGGATTCTGCTTATTAAATTTGCGAGCTCTTGTGTACTCAGGATGAATGGCGTTCAGTCATAAAGAGGCCCATCCTCCTAATGTGGCTGGATAGTTTTATCTTGGAAAGCCAGGCACTCTAGCTCCGCCAGACGAGGGGCTCATTAACCTATTAACAGCGGCCGTGGATGGAGGAGTTCAGCCCACAGGGGCTCCGAGTGGGCTTTTCCAGGAACGCGCCCAACGCCGGCGTCCTTGCGGCGTCAAACCCGGCTGAGGGCACCCAACCATCGCCTCAGAAACAGGAGACTTTCACCCAGCACGGTTTCCAGAGGGGTTTGTGTGGCATCCAACACCACAGAGCCCATCAGAGCTGCTGTTGGCTCCTGTAGGAATAGCAACGAGAGGTTGGGAGTGTCCAGGACAGAAAGGCTTGCACGGGGTTACTGCTCAGCCTCTGATTTACAACACGACCTCTGCTTTTCAAATCAAGATTGCACAGAAATATGTGCAATGAACCTTGGAGCCACAGCAAGAACTTGGTAGGACAGAGATCACACTTTGTGATAGAAATTGAAGGAGAAAATGGAAAGATGTGAGATTTAGAGGACAAGTTTCTTAAAAAAGAAAAAGAAAAAAAAGATAAAGAAACAGAAAAATCAAAGAAAGGATTGATGCTTTCTTCTCTGACTTTCCTGTAGGACCAAACTTGGCTAATGCTCAAAGTGATAATGCTCCTCTGAGAGCCTCAAAACACTGCAGATTAAATAGAGCAAGCTGAAAGGCTTTACCTGAAAACATTCTTTCTTTCTACAGAAAACTGTGGGTTTGATTCAAGTAAATATTTCTATGTCTGTTCCAGCCATGACAGGCAAACCTGGCTATTTCCAGAGCACTGGAAACAGGTGCTTCCTTCCAGTAGCCCTTCCACACAATCCTTTCACCTAGGTTTGCTTCAGATCACATGGTGAGACTGAAAGAATTACAACTTTTTTTTTTACTCATGTAAAAGCAAGTTTAGTCATAAATTGAAGTGTAGTATCGCTGGGATTTTGTTTTCCACTGCACTCTTTATGTAGAGCCATGCCAATGGTTTGGAAGAACAGAAATTTGATATGCAGTTAGACAACGTCTGTTACATTATAATGTTGTTAACTTTGATTAACCAGAGGTTGGTAAAATAGCAATGAACTATATTTAGTTTCAGGGCACATTTTTTTACATGTTATTATGCAAATTTTCACACAAGCTTTATTTCAAATGCAACCCATTTCTGTTTTTTTCCCCTGCAATCCTGCATGGCCAACAAGAGCCACCTGCCTGTGCTGTGCTGGGTGGTTTCCTTGCTCTGGCAGCACCCACCAGCCTTGTGATATGAAATAATCACATCAAAGATTGTCAGCACTGGGCTTTTTTCCCCAGGACTAACACAGAGGTGAGGACTGTCTGCTTTGGTGCAAGTCTTCCCACTCTAAGAGAAGGGGTCAGACCAAACACTGTCATACTTACCAACATGATTGGTTGGGGTTGTTTTGTGAGTGTAGAAGTAAAAGTTGTATTTGAAAAAGTATTTATAGAGACATGAATATTTTTAAAAATTTTAAAAGAAGGGTATTTGTTACAGTTGCAAACTTGGTAATTTTTGAGGGTTGATAATGATAATTCCCTAACCTAGTGGTGGGCTTGGTGTGGAGCTGTGAAGCTGCTGGAAGATTTTCTAAGGGAAACATTTTCCCTCCCAGAACTGGATAATGTAGGTTGTAAAGGGAAGAATTCATGGAACAGAAATTGGTGTTGTAGCTCTTCTTCCACAAAAGGTAAGCAGGCAGCTTGCCCTCTTTGAATCTAAGAGAAACTTGGCAGGTAACTCCAGAGTCACACAGAAGGGGCTGGAAATGGTTCAAAAAATCCTCCTCAGCTTCCAAATCTCTCACCCCAACTGTGTAGAAGTGTCATTGCACATGGCTGGGGCAAATAATCACCCACAGTGTGGGAAGATCATTGTGGCCTCTGTAAACGAAGCACAGCAGTCAAACCCAGCCAAATTTCTTGGCATTCAATTCTCCTACTTTTAGGACAGACCTTGAGGTCAATTCTCCTAATGAAATAGAAGCAAAGGGGATGTTCACAAGAGTTGTGCTTGCTTGGCAAAGCCAGCTGAATATTTAGCTTTAACACTGCATTTCTGGGAGTGCTGAGGATCTGCATCCTGCAGCTGACTTTGAACATCGTGTCTCATCCAGGGACTCTGGACGTTCTGCCGTCAGCTGCTGGGTAGAGCAGATTCTGCAGCATGTGCATCATCAAGCTGAGATGATATGAAATGCAACCCTCACTTGATAGCAGCTCTTTAGAAAGCTCTGCAGATCAGAGGAGCAGAAACCTGCCCAAATTTCCACAGAGCTCACAAAACAACCTCAGCAACACTGAGCAGAAGCAATTCAAGTTGTAACAGGCTGCTTGGAAGGGCTGCAAGGTGTTTATGTATTTATTCCTGTCCAGCAGTGTCTCCCAGCAGGTCTCCTGGCCTGGGCTGGCCACCAGAGCTGGGGCTGGGCTGGGGGCCAGGTTCATGGATGGATTGGGTGTCTGCATGCGTAAGCCTGCCCTGCTGCCCGGTAGGTGCAGCCTGCAGGACTTATCCAGGGTCACCTTGAGTGGCTGTGTGCGAGCAGAGACTGCAGCCAGGTCCCTGCATGCCAGGTCCGTGCTCCCAGCCCTGACCCACGGCCCTCTTTGTTCTGAAATCCCCTCCAACAGCGAGGGTGGATGGAGAAGAGGACGGGCAAAACGCTCCTGGGGCAGCTGCCTATGAGTGCAGACCATAGAAAAGGGATTAGCTCCGTCTTCAAAATGCAAATCCCCTCGACACACGCCAAGCTCACGGCACTCCTGCAGCCGTTTGCCCAGTCCTGACTCACAGTTTTTACACAGACACGAGTTTGCCAACTTAATGTCGGAGCTTCGGACACCGGTGAATTAAAACGGAGCCTACAAATGAAAATCCGATTAGCAGATATTAGAAGGATATTGAGATGGAGGGGCCACAGCGGTGGGGAAAGGCTCCTGGCCCTCACTTTGGTTTGTAGCACAACCTCCTTCCTGACTTCTGCAGCTCCTTTGCCATGTCTTAATCCCCTTGCACAGGGATTAAACGACCCCAGAGGAAAGAGGGGCTTCTATTGACTCTCCATGTCAAAATCCAGCCCTCAAATTATGCAGAACAAGAAGAAATGAGCCACAGAAGGCTCCTTGCTCCCCAGTCAGCACCTTCAGCAAGGTGACAGGAACCAGGTGATCTTTAAGGTCCCTTGCAACACAACCTATTCTGTGATTCTATAACAAGGTGACTGTGCAGCAAAGCGGTTCTCTATTGCCATTGGGAAAATTCCCGAGCATTTATGGAGAACTGTGACTGAGAGGATTTCAGGTGTGCTGGACATGCAGCAGCTGTCAAGCAGAGCACATGGAATGTTTGCTCAAGCAGTCAGAAAAGCTACATTTTAGCCCCGGCCTTCATATTCCTATCCTGCAATCAGCATTTACCCACATTTCCTTAAACTGGGCACTCATTAAACTGGGACACTTGGACTTCCAAACCATTGTTTCTCAGGACCTCGCTACCCCAAACAGACTAAGCTGCTGCAAAGGGTGGTCTTGGCCCCAAGCTGGCAGGAGTCAGGGAGGTCACTAAAGAGCCCCCCAAACTCTGCAGCAGTCCCAGCAGTGGACACAAAGAAAAACAAGAGAAAAAAAATCCCTTTTTCTGCTCCAACAGAACTTAAAATTGACCAAGAAGACAGCTGTGGGCTTTGGGAAGAGAAAGACTTAGTGATTTTTCACCAACATTATTTATTCTGTCCCCATCACATCCTGATGAAACACTGCTCAGGAGAGGCTGCCCCAAGCTGGGCACAGGAATCCCCATCCACGTGGACTGGCACCAGTGCAGGAACAGCAGGAACAAGCAGGAGATGCTGAAAGAGGTGATCAAAGATCCCTGTGATTATCCTGACAGTCAGTTTTATGCCTTAGGATTTTTGCAGAAAACAGGGAAAAGCCACTTTAAAAGTGCTGGCAAAGCCAAGTTGAAAACACGGGATGAGGATTGGTCTTTTCCTTTCATTACTAAACAGCAAACTTGGAACCTGAGATTTTCTTGCTTGTGAATGCTTCTTGTGTCTTCCCAAACTGGGACATACCCACAAGCAATTTTATAAATTGAAGACAAACACTTCAGTCATGAAGCCAGCTTAACTTCACAGGCAAAACAAGAACAGCATTAACCCAGCATTCTTGAAGTAACATTTTAGATTTTCTGTTAAAAAATAAATTACTGACTGCGGGAGGAAGAAAGGAATCGTTTTGCTGTGATAATTGCAAAGCACACAAAAAAGGTAATTTTTTGCCTGACTTACATTCAGAAATGTCTCAGCTTTTACCAAACAGTCTTGGTTACCAACAGAAAGAAAGCACTGAAATATGCAAATATTTAAAAACTAGCAAGCAAATCCCTGGAGAAGAAGGAACAAAAAAGAAGTGGGGGAAGGGGTGCCAGTGAATATAGAGATGTCACAGGCTGGGAGCTGCTTTTCCAAAGCCTCTTGGAAGTTCTCACCAGCGACAGCCCAGGAAAGCAATGGCATGAGGACATCCTCGAGGTCCAGCCCTCAAGCACACTTGAACCTGAAAAGCAAACGGTGGCTGTGCAGGCTGTGATGCTTGCAGCAGCCTCACACACACTCAGAGCAGGATATTCAGATGTTCTTTAGGCTCCTTTAGTGGCACTACAAAGCAGAGACAGCTCTTTCCCAGCCTGGATGAAGACCAGATATTCCAGCTTGTTTTTACACCTGGCAGATATTGAAGGTTATGCTGCAAATCATGAGACCTAGAGACCTGTATTCCAGACCTGTATTCCAGATTTTTCAACCCAGTAACTTTGCTTGCCCTTGGTGAGAGGGTTTTTGTGAACTGCGTGGTCACCCTCAGCCCAAGGAAGGACCATCTCTGATGTGGCCTTGCTCAGGGCAAGCAGTTGTGTGGGTTTTTTCCCTACTTTCCTTGCAATTGCCAGTCGTTTCACTAAACATGTGCTGCCATAACACCAAAGTGTTCCCATTGCTAACATGCTTTATTGGCACTTAAGGTTTTATTCTGTTGGGTAGTGATTTGCACTGGAAACGGGCATAAAATGGGACACGTTTGGGCTTAAAAAGTAGCAAGCCTGGGCAGGCTGCAAGTTCAAAAGAGGCAGAAGGAAAGATTCCTACGTGAATGATTAGTAGATCTGTGACAGAAGCTCCTTGCTTGAGAATCCAGAATACAACTACAGAAATTCACAGAAGAAAATACCCCTCCAAACCAACTTGGAGCCTAATGCGGGATTTTCTGGAGACCCAAATCACCCAGTTTGGGTGGAAGGCTGTTCTGAGCTGCACAGCCGGTCCCTACAGGGAGCAGGTGGAGGCTCTGCAAAGCCGGGCGCATCCCTCGCTCCCTGCCCTGCCGCAGGGCTGTCCCTGTTACCGGTGACACCGGGGCTGTCCCTGGTACCGATGACACCGGGGCTGTCCCTGGTGCCGATGACACCGGGGCTGTCCCTG
>QUSF01000056.1:2762666-2781007 GCA_003676055.1 Chloebia gouldiae
CCGGTGACACCGGGGCTGTCCCTGGTGCTGGTGACACCGGGGCTGTCCCTGGTGCCGGTGACACCGGGGCTGTCTCTGGTACCGGTGACACCGGGGCTGTTCCTGGGTACCGGTGACACCGTGGCTGTCCCTGATGCCGGTGACACCGGGGCTGTCCCCGGTGCTGATGACACCGGGGCTGTCCCTGGTACCGGTGACACCGGGGCTGTCCCCGGTGCTGATGACACCGGGGCTGTCCCAGGTGCCGGTGACACCGGGGCTGTCCCTGGTGCCGGTGATACCGGGGCTGTCCCTGGTACCGGTGACACCGGGGCTGTCCCCGGTGCTGATGACACCGGGGCTGTCCCTGGTGCCGGTGACACCGGGGAGCCCCGGCCGCGGTAGGTGGGTGGCAGAGGCGGCCCGTGTGAACCCCAGTCGCTGGGGACATTTTCTTCCCTGCGCGCTGACACGGCTCCGCTTTTGTTTCCTGAGTAAATAGAAAAGCCACGGTGGCAGGAAGGAGAAAGGCAAGGCAGGGCTCGGCAAGCAGCGCCTGTTTACAATGACAAAGGGCTCTGCCACACTTAGGGGAGGAAATTTTCCTTCCAGACTTCAGGGCTCATTAAGTGAGTGGGCATAGCTAATAGGCTTTGTGTGCGAACGGCCCCAGCCTTGCAAGGTCCAGCTGTCACTGGGGCGAATGTCAAAAATAACAGCGGGCTCAGCCATTCTCCACCCCGCTCGGGCTTTAAAATTTATCTTTAAAAGGGGGAGGAGCTGGCAATGAAAAGTAGCAAGCAATTAATGGGAGACAAAAGCAAATGGACCCGCCGGGGCTGATTGAGGGAGGGGGTGAAGTCCCCCGGAGCTGGGCTGGAGGGTTGGTGGGGAAGGAATAGAAAAGGCGAAGAACCCTCCTGTCAAGCAGAAACTCTCGTTGCGGTGATAAACGCACGGGGCAGGGCTGGGAGGATGCTCAGGAATTGAGGTCCCGGTGGTTCCTCTCCTGGCTGGGCAGATGCAGCCGTGTCCCTGCCACGCGTCTTCGCTCCCCGACATCTCCTTCACAGATGGTGACTCCGAAACAGTGAGCACATGTCTTCCCTCCGATAATCCCGGGGTCAAGCTCCCCCGAAGTTTAGTCTCTCACTGCCAGCAGAAAGCTGACAAAATTATGCAGAAATAAATATGCTTCCATGTTTAACTTTTCTCTTTCACCCCATCCAATCTCAGCCTGCCCTGAGATAATATTTGCATGCGTTTGGTTTATCCCCCTGTCAGCTCCGTCTGGAGGGAGACACACAAATGGCTCGTTTGAGGGTATTTGTGATTCATGTGATGCATCAATGGAAAAAAAGGATTTAAAATCTCCAGAACTTTTAATAGCTCACAGAGTCTTGGCACCCACAGTCCCACGGAACGTGCCTACTGTATTTTTAGCTATCCTCGAGCTGACTTTGATTTCAGGCAGCAACATCCCACACTCCAGAGCTTTTCTTTGTTTTAAAGAATGTACCCTTTCTGCAAACCAAGTCACCCACGGTTTTAAAGCACAAGGGTACGCCCCTTCACTTTTCCTGCTGAAAACTGTTTTTCCATGGACCTTGCAGCTATTGGGTCCCTGCACCAAGGCGAGATTGTGCTTGATCAGCCTGAACTCATGACATTTACCCAGAGCTTCTGGGCAGAAGACACAAGCTGTGAGCAGTGGGTTCTGTATGTCAGACAATTTAGGGTCAAACCATGGTTTTCAGACCAAGCAGTTCTATAGTTGTGAAACTCCTCTTGATCCCATGTCTGAAAAATGGGCTTCCTGAAACAAAGGTGCTTGCAAGTGTTGGCTGTAGCACAAGGGTTTAACCAAATGGTTTAACATCATTTTTGGCAATGAGAAGTTCAACCCACAGCACTCCCAGCACTGCAGAAGCACAGATTGAGCCTTCCCCACCTCCAAGGCCAGGCAGAGCTCCAGGTTGCTGGGAAGGGCTGGAATGACCTCACAGTGCTGTGAGGCCAAGGCGAAGGATGCCTGTGGAGGAAACATTCCCAGAGGAATTCAGGGCACCTACTGCAGAGCCAGACAGCCTTTCAGAGGAGATGCTGACACATCTGATTACATTCTGATCTTAAACAATAGTAGCACATCTTTTCCATTCCCCATTGCATTCCCTGCTATCTCACGCGCAGATATGCTGGGATAAAACACAAAGCAAACTCTTAGAAAGTTTTGGGTTAGCTTGAGCCTCAAAATATGGCCACAGAAGAGGTGAATCATGCCTGGAAATCCTTGAGGGTGCCTGAGAACAGCGCAGAAATTTTGCCTGAATGAGTCACACTCGGGAGAGTTTGAGCTCTCAAAAGACGCAACAATACACCTTGATGGGAAGGAAGCGAAGAGAGGGAGCCTACTCCAAACACATCTGCTCAGATCCAGGGTTCAGCTTGTTGCACTTGTATGGGGAAATCTGTGCAAACAAACAGTTATTGAATGGGTCAACTGAGCAGAGCGGCTGAAGGAGCGGAACAATGGGGCGGTTTATTCACTTAATGTATGCCAAGGCCATTCACCAGGCAAGCACCTCTCAAGGAGCCACGTGACAAACAGACTCAATTTGCTGTTTGCCGAGGTCGTGCGTTTGGGGTGACACGGACAGTATTTGTTAATGGGAGTGACAAGGACGGCGAGGGAGTGGCCTCGCTTCCAGCACCTCCACGCGTTGGGGTTTTGTTCTCTTTAATTGCATGTGGGGAGGAGAAGGATTTTCTGAGCTCCTTACTGAGATGTGGTGCTTGTATCTCCATATTTTTTACCTCTCTGAGACCTTTGGAAAGCTTGGGAAGCCAATGTGTGCTGCTGTACAATGCTGTGTGCCCCTCTGTCACCAGTCCCTCTGTCATCAGTGTCATGTCAGGTGGGATTTGGAGTCCAGCAGCAAAGGCAACATGGAACCATCAGCATCTGGGGGAGAGAACACAAAAAGCAGGGAATGAATTCGGGGTTTCATTCATAGTCAGCCTCAGCCTTCTAGATGCTGCAAAACACTCAAAGATTCAGCTGTACAAACAGTGGGTTTGACAAATTCATCCTCCCCTTCTGCCCAAGGACCCTTCATGGCCACTTACAGCTTCCCTGCATTTATTTGCTATTCAAACAGATTTGATGGATAACTTTTCTTTAAAGTAAAGTGAGTTGATGGACCATGGCAGTCTCCAGTTGGAGTCTCTCTGCTGAGTGGAGGTGAAGGGATCAGAGGCTGCAGTTGATCCCTGCTTGTTGATGGAGGGTTTGTTCAACTCTCCTTAACTTGCAAAATCCACTGCTGGTGGTGATCTTTGACACAGGATGGGATGCAAAGAGCAAGGGAGGTGGGACAGGGTTTGATACCATTTGCACAGTCAGGTGGGGGTTTGCTCTGGGTGAGACAGCAGAGCAGACAGACAGACGGTGAGCAGGATCTAAACACCTCTTTGGGGCATTACCCGGGATTTTCAGCATAAGACAACAGCAGGAGGATAGAGGAGAACAGGCTGATGGAGAAGGGGAGAGGAGGAACAAGAGAAGTGGCAGGAAAGGGAGAAAGGATGAACAGAGAGGGCAGGATGGTGCTGCACTGGGGGAACATCCCACACCCCAGGCCAGCCTGGCTGATGGGCCCGTCTGCCCAAAGAAGACAGAGGTTTGGGGGGCACACATTGCCTAGCCCCACCTCTCTTCCCCCTCCCAAGGTCCCCTTCCCCCTCAGGCCGGGACTGACAGGATTTCCTACGCATCTGTATGCAAATCACAGCACCGGGAGAGGCACTTTGTTCCGAGCATCCCGGCACAGCTGCTCCGCTTCCCGGGGCGGGCCGAGCCCCTCCGGCCGGACACAGCGCGGGGCTCGGAGCGCGGCCACACCGACCAAAGCACGGAGCAAATTCAGGCAAAGACCCTCCGTGCTGCCCGATCCACAGCCAGGGTCTGTCTGCCACGAAGAGTTGAAGGGTCTTGGATAGGGACAGGAAAAAATCAAGCTGCCTTTAGGATGCATATGGGCAGGTCTTTGAGAAAGCAAGAGGTGAAGGACAATGCCTCGTTAGAAGACCAAACCAGAGTATTTCTCGTATTGATGGGGTTCCTCTTGTCCAGCCCAGTGCCTGGCTGGGAAATAGTCTGCTCCCAGGCTGGAAGATAATTTCTTGCAGCTGAGACTTGGTGGCAGAGCTTCAGTTCCCTCCAGCCCAAGACACAAAGCACAGCCCCCCCAGATACAATACCTTTGGATTTCTTCAGTGTCTCAGCCAAACCACTCCTCCTTCTGCCTTCTCTTAGGATTTTTTTTTTTTCAGTTAGAAAACTATCACATTCTGAGGGGAAAAAAACCCACAATAGTGTCCATTGTCTCAAAAACCAGTTTATTTTCAGCAAGAAGTGTTTACAGAGCCCTGGTGAGTTCCCAGCCATCTCTGCAAACAGAGAAACCTAAAACATTCTGGGAGGTGGTTTTTCAATCGACAAAGACAGGAGCACTAGAAATCTGCTGATGCTAAAATGAGCATTTGCTCCCCAAAACACAGACCAAGGTTTGAGCTGCTGGTCCTGAGCAGCTTTGTGGGGTGACTGACAGGATGGGGAAACCTGGACAGCCACCACCTCCCTTCCTGACTACTGGAAATTACAGCAAATATTGAGGGGGGCAATGGGAAACACGCAATGAAGGTGCGTGGTGCTTACGGGATATGCAAAAAAAAATCCCAAAAGGTGGCTTTTGACCAGAGTCTGGTTTACGGTTTGGCTCCATCTGTGG
The DNA here is from genome assembly GCA_003676055.1 of Chloebia gouldiae. Lineage (NCBI taxonomy): Eukaryota > Metazoa > Chordata > Aves > Passeriformes > Passeridae > Chloebia > Chloebia gouldiae. Next base: position 2,767,436 of record QUSF01000056.1, read on the forward strand.
CCAGGGTGACCAACCTGTGTGCAAACCCCCTCCTGCCTCTCTGGTGCATCTTCCCCTCCAGTTGTCATTTGCAGCTCAAACAGCCGGTGCCTCGGGGGATCTGTTTATTTTCTTCTTTCTGCTGGACGAGATTCTCTGGCTCAACACTTTATAAAAGCAGATTTTATTTTTCCCTTCATCCCATGCGACACAGATGCAAATGGGGAACAGTAGGATGCCAGCTTATCTTTTATTTGTGCTTTTAGGTTATAATTGCAGTCTGAATCACTGACTTTTAAGTTACGCTACATTCTGCCTCAGCAGAGAAAGGGAGAGGAGCGGAAACAGGGAATGATCCCTTGAAGTTCAGTAACACCAAGCAGCTTTGCTTTCAGACAAAAAAAAAAAAGGCATTTGCAAGTGTTCCTCCCATTCGTTAAAGGCACAAACTATTGACATGATGAAATAATAAAGAGAGTTAATTGAGATGGGGGGACCGGGCCGGGGGATCCAAGAAGAAAAGCAGCTTCTGTTCCTGTGTGACCATTGTGCTCACCATCGTGGTATCCATTTTCTAGCTCTGATTTTGGGGAGTTCAGAGTGTTTTACTTCAGCCCAAAATCCAGCATTTGGGTGCAAAGCTGAGCTCTCCAGCCACACGAACCCCATCTCCTGGTGCAGCGGAGGGAACGTCGCTGCTGCCTGTCTGCTCCCGCCGCATCCGTCCCGCTCCCGCCGGGGTTGGCGAGTCCAGCCGTGCCCTGCCCTGCATTAACACTTCCCGCAGGAGCCGGGGCTGCCGGCCCCGCTCTGCCGCAGACAGAGGAGGCAATAAAGCGATCCCAGCCCTGCCGGCTGCTCCGGCAGAGCCCGGCCATCCGCTGCCTCCTCCTCGCCCTCCGCAGGGACGGAGAGTGTGAAGTTATAAATCCCCGAACAACACGGGCTTAGCCACGGAAAGGGTATTTGCACTCAACACTGAGTCCTAATTTCCTTTTGAAGGCTCTACATGTTTGATTAGCCAACTTCAGCAGCCCCATAGCATTAGGTCAGGGTAATTAGAGACCTTGTGTTAATGAGTAAACAATGACTCAAAAGCCTAATTGACACTTCCAAGCCCATGCACGTTGCTAATTGCCAGAGCCAGACCCACGGCCCCCGTGCTAACCCGTGTAAAACCCTCCCTATGAATAGGAGTTATCCCCTGTATTGGCAGCGCCGCCAAACCTCCAGCAGCGGGGCAGGGGCTGGGATGGGCTCTGCCGCACGGGGAGTGCTGGAATGGGCGCTCTGCGCCTTTCTCCCTGCCAAAGGCCTGTCCCGAGGCTCCCGAGCAGACAATGCCACCGCGCCCTGCCCTGCGTGCCCCCGGCAGTGACCCCCAGGACCACCCTCCTCGGCGGGGAAGGGCCGGCGGCCGCCCCGCTCCGCAGCCTCTCCATCATACCCGGACAAAGCCTGTCTGGGGCAGCGGGTCTGCGCAGGGGGCCGGGGCAGCTCTGTCTGGTGGGAAGTGTCAAGGCTGGGTCGCGGAGGGTCCTGGAGGAGCAGCGGGAGAGCAGCGGGGAAAGGGCAGCGCTCCCCTCCCACCAGCCGCCCTCCCCGCCGCCTCGGCTCGCTCCTCCTGCCCTTTGCTCCTCTGTCTTGCTGCTCCCCGAACGAGGGAAATCCCAGCATTATTCATGGAGTATTTCTCTCCCCCATAATTTACGGACACGGCATCTGCTAGACATGGGGTGGACGCTGGACTTAAACTCAGCTTTGACACCCTCTAGGCTTGCTCACAGGAAATTTGGGTGTTATTCAGGCAGTTGGACTAGATGATCATTGCAAGTCCATTTCAACTGAAATATTCTATTCTATTCTATTCTATTCTATTCTATTCTATTCTATTCTATTCTATTCTATTCATTTTTTTGCCTAAAAAATAGCCCCCAAAAGAGCTAAAACTGCCTCTTTGTCTGATCCCAGTTGCAGACCTAGTGCTGTTCATCCAGGCGAACGGCACTGACAAACTCGTCCCAAGGATCATGCCTCATCCCATGGGAGCTCAGCCTCGGCTAGGGTGTGATGGAAACACCAAATCAACCTTCATTTCTTTCCTCTGCACACAGCAGGGGCTGAAACCTGTCTCATCAAGTAAAGCCTTCCTTAAATTAGGTTGATATTATGGACTTAAGAAGCTCCTGGTGACAGGATCGACACAGACAGGCTAAAACAAACACCTGAGCTGAAAGCAGAGGTGCAGACGAAAGACAGCAAGTCATGAGAGCTTTGAAATGCCCCCCAGCTCACAGCTTGGGTGTCCTGGTGAGAGACATCCCTGTAGCTCTGCCTTTGCACAAAGGAGAATCAGAGATTGCCAATGGGTGTTTCCTTCATGTCAAAAAGAGATTAAAACCCCCCTCACCAGAAACCACCACCCCCAACAAATTTGCCAGCCAAAATTTGCTCCACCCCAGCTGATTTCCCATCCACGCATCCATCTCTAATCATGAAAATTAATCGTGAAAATTAATTTTGAGGCATGCTGGTATTGACAGATCCTGACGCCTGGGTGAGGGCAGCACCACTTTGGCGGCACGCTCGGGTTGCAGCCCTTGTCCCTGCGAGCCGAGCTGTCCCCAGACTCACGTGTCCCCATGCCAGAGTACCCAGGCAGTGTCCGGGTGTGAGGGAGCATCGGGCACAGACCAGATGCATACTTCTATAGGAGACTCACTAATGGCCTTTCAGGTACAACATTATTATTTTCCTCTAATGGCTGCTTTTCTCTTTCTTCCTCGCTGGCTCATAAAAGGCACATCATAACTACAGAGGGAGGGGATAAAAAAAAGGCGAAAGCTTTGCAAATTACAGCAATCAGAGAGCCTGGACCATTAGCAGCATCTGGGACTGCATTTTACATAACAGTGGACACTTTCTTTGAAACAATTACAGCTAATAATGAATTAGGATTGACTGGGCTGTAAACGTTTCAAATTGCAATTCAGAGGCTGTCACTCCTCACCATCCCCTTCTCGCTGGAAAAAGCCCTCTTAATACTCAGTACTCCATGAGGATCTTGGGAAGAGATGAGGTTCTCCGTGGCCACGAGTGCAAAGTCCTGTGCTGTGGCCTCATCCTGAGCCCCGATGGATTTGGGATCTCGCCTCCAAATGCAGATGTTTCAGGGAAGAGTTTGCAGTATAAATTGATGTATCAGGGTGGATTGCCCTGGTCTTTTTTAACTAATCTCACCCGAAGGATGGATCAGCAGGCTGTTCTTTTCTGCGAAGGAACAGCTCTCCGCAGGGATGAGGGGACAGCCCTTTCCTAAGCCACACTGAGGAGCTGCTGTGGCCCATGGGCTGTCCTGTCTGCAGCTGCCCCAGCCCCTGTGAGCCCAGTGCTTCCCTGACTCTGCAGCTCGGTCTATTCCCAAATTTCTGTCCCATATTGTGGGGCTCAATCTTCACATGTACCACAGCTGAGACCGCACCCCCCGTGAGCTGAGCCTCAGTGAGCCACCCTTTGAAGTGGCTCGAAATCCATCACAGGCTGGGGCTTTTTCTGCCTCATCTTGGGTAACGAGACTCTCCAGTTGGTGGGAATTTAAACAGTGTGTGAGTTTAATATAAACCAGAAAAGTTATTTGAGAATATATATATATATGTGAGCTCTTCTCACCTTGTTTCTCGGGGTTGCACTGGCTGTGGAACACTTTGGAACACACCATACCCACCAGGGCAGGAGCCACTCCTGGGCCAAGAGGTCCCTGTGTCCCCCATGAAGCTCCGGACGCCCAGAGAGAGAGCAAGGACAGAGCTGGGGAGGGGTCACCGGGGCTCAGTCCCCCACCATGGCCAGCACAAGCCCCTCCAGCTGGGCTGTGTGTCTGCATGCTCGACCTCTACTGCAGCTGCTTCAACAACACAGATACCTGAAGAGAAAGTGAAGAAAAAGGCATCAATCCCTTCCCTTTTGCTGGAATAAAACCCATCCTTTAAAAGGCAGCAAACATAGAGGGGCCCCTCTGTGGGAGCGCAGATGTGCTGTAAATGGGCGCTCTCTGCCCGCTCAAAGCCCCCTTCTCTCCCAAGCTGGCAGGTCCTAAAAGGCCACTTGTTCTGCAAGTTGGCTGCTGCCTCGCCCCTCGTGTCACCTCAGGTCTCGAAGATCATTCACGAAGATCATTCACGCAGGCTGATGCTCATCCCTGCTCCCAGGAGGGTCACCAGACACACACTGAAGCAGAGGGGACATGAAGAGACAACGAGGACCCCAAATCTTCCCCAACCCCAGCCCTTCCCAGGGGAAAAGCAGCAGATTCAACGATGAAAGGAGGCAAACTCAACCTGAAGCAAAATAAACCCCATGCTCCTGTGTCTGATACACCCTGAGGAACAGTTTTGTGTCCATTCCTTGATGACATTTGAGTTTTGAAATGCTCAGCAAGACGCTCCAGTGCCAGCAAGCTGCAGATCATGGCTGTCACCTCTTGCACCCGGGCACACCTCTCCTTCCACCTAACCCTGCCAGGTTTTATTAACAGCTTCTCCTTCCCATCTTTGGGAAACCTGAAGCCTGGCACTAAGCATGCCTGGCGAATGGCTGCCTATTTTACAGAGATGGCTCACACCAGCCTTAAAACTCTAATTATAGAAGAATAACAAGGCTCTAAAGCTCAGAAGCACTTAGATATTATTTCAAGCCAGCCAACGAGGAAGTTACAGCTGCTGTAATTAAACATGACACAGAGAAGTCAAGCATTAAACACAGGTTCATTAAGAAAGCGCAGGGACTCGGTGATCCATAAAGGCAGGACCTTGTAGTTGTGGGCCAGCTGGGGAGAAATTCAGAGAGGGGAAGTCTCACTCATCTACCTCGAAAAGGCAGCAGCAAAGCTGCTAATTGTGTTTGCATGATGATAACGAGCCACTGGCAGGACTTTCTGCCGGACAGCTCAGTTGCTGGCTGTGGTTGGGTTGCCAGGCCACCAAGCCATGCTGGGACACCAGCCAAGCACTGTGTAGGATCAGCCCCTGTCCCCACAGCACTCAGAGCTTCCCTCACACCTCTGTGAATGAGCTCTTACACCCACACATGAAGAGTGGAGAAGGTGAGACCCTGCCTTCTCCTCCCTGGTTCCCTCCCAGCTTCCATCCCCTCATGGTGCCATGCTCCAGGTACCCAGCTCAGAGCCCCCAGTCTATCTCAGGAGCCTGCAAATGAACATGCACTAATTAAGCAGCTCTCTGGGCTGGTTCCTCAAGTCCTGCAGAAACTGAAGTGAAGCATCCCAGGTAGGAACCATTTGGGGAACTTCAGAGGAGCAGAGATGGGAAATTCTGTGATTCCAACTGCAGGATGCCACATTTGGTGGTTTTCAAGTTGCAGATCCAGCAGCCATCTGTGTTTATTACACAAAAAGCCCCTAAACCCAAGAAAATGCTCTGGTTATTTAGGTGCTGCTCCACCTGCAGATTCCTCGTGCTCCCCAAGCTGCTCTGGCTGGGTGCAAGGCAGGATGGGGCTGAGCCAGGTGGTCTGTAGGTGCTGGCATGGGGCTGTTCACTCCAAATTTAGCTAAGCCCAAGGCTCTTACCACATGGGAATGGCAGTGGGGTAGGGAGGCAGCCAGGCTCACTGGGACCCCACAACTCCCCATGCAGTATCACGGGATAGGAGCCACAACCACTAAAGCAGGACCATAACCTACCACCCCACCGAGACCCCCCAGGGGAGAAAAAACCCACTGGAGGGTGTGAAAACATGCCAGGAAAAACAGACACTAATCCTCAACCACCCCCAGATCTGAAAAAAAAAATTAAAATAAACCCCATCAAGATGCAGAAGAGGGGACGAAGAATAGAAGAAAGGAGGATGAACAGCGCGACCCCCCCTGACCTGGAGCGTGCAGCCCCGGCTTTGTGCGAGCCCCTTCCCCCCTGCGCCTGCCCTACAATCAGGGCAGCTGCCTGGAACGGGGCCGGCTGCCGTGGGGGAGAGGGCAAGGGGGCAGAGAGTAATTTATTTACTCCTCACAATGTGCTGTTTGAACAGACTCCCAAAGAAAACGGAGGAGGAAGCAACACTCTGCCAGGCGGGAGGAGGAGGGGGATGTGGGGCTGGGGGAGATGGTCCTAAATGGATTAAAAATTTACCCTGCAACTGTGGGGCTTTAATTGATACAGGGGGAGGGGGGGGAGCGGTAAAATTTCCCTCTAATTGTATTAAAGATACACTAATTAGGTTGATTAAAAACAGAGAGGCTGTTTCTTTCTTTCCCCAGAAGGCCTAAGGGATGGTGATGGGGCGGGGGGAGAAGTGCAAACAGATTGGAGTTTAAAAAAAAGAATACAAGAGAGAGAAAAGTGCTCAGCCCCTGTGAGAGGTGCAGACCCATCAGCTGCCCCGGGCACCATGAGAGCAGGAGCAGTCTCCCAGGAATGGTAGGATGGCCAAAGCTCCACCTTCTCCCCAGAAATGAGGTGCCAAGGTGGCACAGTCACTCTCAGCAGCTCCAGTACCCCAAAATCCAGGGTTTTGTTCAGTTGCAATGCCCTAAAATTGGGGTTTGCATTAATTTTGGCCCTGTTTTGTGAACTTTGGATCATCCTTATCTACCTGCTTATCTACACAAATGTCTGTAAATATCTTGTGGGTAAATAGATATGCGCATATATAAGCTTTAAAATACAAGCTGTAATTTTGCCCCAAAAAGAATGAACCTAATGCAGTGGTTTAACTGCTTAGTTCCTACCCAGGTGATCCCAACCAGTACAGAATGAACACACTGAAAGGGAGAGGATGGGCAGGATCACTAAACCCTCCCACTGCAGGTGCTTTCCTCTTCTTTTCACTTTCTGATTTCATTTCTTGCACCCTGATGCCAACCCTCAGCCCAGAGACCACTGAGCAGGGGGTGACAGCCCCTCTGAAACCCTCTGTGAACTTCTTACCTGGGAATTCCTGGTTTGAGGAGCCACCTGACCTTTCCTCTTTCCTTAGAAGGACAGAAAAGTATTTTTCAGCCTGGGGAAAAGTTTCCCTCTGAAAGGTTTTATTGCTTCTGTACAAGGCAGTTGCTAATTGATCTGTCAAATGGCCAAGCTGTAAAACGGGAATGGCAAATAAAGAGCTGTGACTTTAAGGGAGATAAACAATATCGTGTTGGTTTTTTTTTCCTTCCTTCCTCTTCCAAATGACCATTTTATCCTTAGTCTGAAACCACGGGATGAAGGGCAAACTCAAATTGAGGAAGGAAGCTTGATGATTTCTGATGCTTCCATTACTGCATAATCAAGGACTAAAACTGCAATCAACAGAACCGCCTTTGCAACCCAGCAGCTTTCAAAAAACTCAAGTGAAAGGGAGATAATTTTCTTTGTGGGACTTTATGTTCCTGAACCACCACCTCCCTTCCGCCTTATTTTCTTAATGTTTGTTTAGGAAAGAGAAGTGGAGGGCTCCAAGGAGACAGGCGGGCTTGGATGAGCACAGTAAAGCGTGGTTTAGGCTGGAAGGGACCTTTGAAGGTCATTTCTGCAGAGGTTGAGTGCACAGTGATGCAGGACAAAGTCATTGCAGCCCTGAGAAGGCAACTAGTCAGCAAAGAAATCTTGGAATGGTTTGGCTTGGAAGGGACTTAAAGATGATCTGGATCCCAGCCCCTGCCAGGAGCAGGGACACTTTGCACTAGACCAGGTGCTTCGTGTTTGAGCAGCAAAAGTGCCATATTCCATCACCCCAACTGGAACTTGGTGTGAGCCTCTCCTGTGGCAGGAGCTGGTGGTGGGACTCTGGTTTGGCTGCCAGCAGGTTCCTGACAAGATGATCAGGGGTGAACTGACTCGATTTCCCCTCACCCAGCAGCACCAGCTGAGGCAGCAGCACTACCCTGAGCCTGTATTGGCTGTGCCCATCAACACCCCAACTCCTGGAGCCAGGGGCTTTGAACCCAGATATAAAACCTCCACATTTCCTTCCATTTTCCCCTTTAATTTAGGCAGTGTTGAGGCTCTGGCAGGGAAAGGGTGTGCAATTGCTGGGGCTGCAGCAACGAGCAATGCAGCAGAGCCTGGATCCTTTCATCTCCGAGTGACGGGGCGCGCACAGAGCGCTCTCCTCTTGAAAGCATCTCTTGGCTTCAGAGGCTTCCCCAGACCCTCTGACAAACACCTCAAGCCTTTGTAGGTGACTATCACACTCTGCCACAAGTGACACATCCCGCCAGCTCTTCCCTCCCCTGCACAAAAAGCATCACTTGAAAGGCAGCTTTTGATGGCATTTGACTCGGCCCGTTTTTGAGCAGCCTTGGAGCAGCAGCAGTTGGCTCTGGCTGGAGGGGCCCCGTGCATGCCCAGGGTGTTCCAGGGGGTTGGAAGGGTGGTGCTGGCTGCTGTCAGCTGGGAAACACTCAGAAACAGCCCACCCTGTTGTGTTGCAGGGCTGTTTTCCCATTTCCATCCCCACACGCTCCCCTGGATGAAACACCAGGACAAGTCCCTGCAGTTATTTTGGTGTTCCAAGGCAGCCACTGCTTGAACCACTGGTGCCACAAGGGAGAAGGAGGAAGGGAAAGGGGCATCAGCATCATCACCCAGCTCCCAACCTGTTCCAGCTCCACTCCCCCCTTTGCATGTCAGATATTCCTACAACTCTGGCTCTCAAGGAATCAAAAGGGAATGAAGCTCTCACTGCACAATCCCATGACTGCACAATCCTTTTGCACCACAGAAATGACAGGCGAGGTTGAAGACAGTGGCAACCTCAGCTCGGCTGCCCAGGTTACCCATTGCTCATAGCTTTCAGTATACACAAAGCTGCAATTCATTTTCTCAGTACTACTATGTTTGCTGGGAAATTAAGTTTTAGAAGGACTAAAAATATTAACAAATTTAGGCTGAGAAAATGGGAGGAGGAGGAGAGTGAATTTTAAAAATGTCAAAACACTCACATGCAGCATTTTTAATGAAATGTTTCACTTCAGAAATGCCAAAACATTTTGTTTTGACATTTTCAAAGTGAAACTTAATGATTTTTTTTCTTAGTAACATCATGGATTCCTTTGTAATAACCTGAGTTAAAGAAAAAGGAACAAGGAGAAAACTTTTCACCATCCTTCCAGCAACATATTGACATAGAAAGAGCATTTTCTTCCCTCTTCCTGTCATTTTGCCAACAATTTTAGGCATTTTCTGTTTCACTTCACATTGCACTAATGAGTTTCCCTCCTTTCCTGTACTGAAAACAGTCTCCTGCCTTCTGGAGGATCTCCTGCCCATTGATGCTCTTCTGGCCCAAGGAGGTTTCAACACCAGCAGCTTCCTTGGAAGATGAGCTTCCTCCTCTGCTGTTCAGGTGCTGAGAATCCTGCAGAATGAAACCTCTCTCTGTGCTATCCCCCAAGCAGAAATCACCCTTTTCCTTTGGCTCCTGCCACACTTTGGGTCTTCCTGGATCCCAGGCTGGAGGAACCAGCGCATGATCCAAACGAGTCCATGATTTTATCTGGAGTGCTGTGTCCAGCTTGGGAACCCCCAGCATAAGGATTTGGATCTGTTGGAGTCCAGGGAAGGGCATGAAGATGCTGCAAGAGCTGGAGCTGCTCTGCTCTGGAGCCAGGCTGGAGAGCTGGGGGTGCTCAGCTTGGAAAAGAGAATCTGGGAAGGCCTTAGAGCCCCTTCCAGTGCCTAAGCAGGCTCCAAGAGAGATCAAGAGGGGCTTTGGACAAGGGCATGGCCAGGACAAGGAGGAATGGCTTTCCACTGACAGAGATCAGCAATAGATTGGCTATTAGGATGAAATTCTTCCCTGTGAGGGTGGTGAGGCTCTGGCACAAACTGCCCAGAGAAGTTGTGGCTGCCCCATCCCTGGAAGTGTCCAATGCCAGGCTGGATTGGTCTTGTAGCAACCTGAGGTAATGGAAGGTGTCCCTGCCATGGGATGGGATGGTCTTTTAAGATCCCTTCCAACCCAAACCATTCTGAGATTCATGACTTGGTACCCCAGCCAAACCTCCTGCAGGACAGAGGGGAGAGGGTTGGCCCACAGCCAGCAGCATCCTGAGCCCTCCTCCTGTGCACACACAGTGATAAAATGGACCATGAAAGTTTATCAGCCATGAACCAAATGACTGTTTACATGTGTTTATTATGCACTTATTTGTGGTCTGCCACCCCTCTCCTAATGCCTTGCTCACAACAGTCACTGCCCTGTGCTGAGAGCCTGCAGTCTAACACTGACCAGCACAGGCTTGGGAAGGTGTTTCTGGAATCAGCCTGCATGGAAAGGACATAAAGCAGCAGCTGAGTAACACTCGAGCCCATGGGACCATGGGGTACCAGGCATCCTCCATTTGTTTGGAGGCATTGGGTGAGGAATCTTGAGCTTGGAAGAAGAGCCCATCTCATGGCATAAATCCAGGCCAAAGCGCCCCTCTGGATAAAAATAACCCTTGCAAGGGGAGACACATAAACAGAAGGAGTTGCAAGCTGTGAGAAGAGTAAATAGAATCTCAAATCCCCCAAATGAAGTGAATTGGGTACCTTTGCAACACCCTGGGGTGAGGTCCCAGCCCAGGGATGAGTGGCTGTAGCTGGGGAGCTCCAGAGCTGGAACAGTTTTGGCTCCTAGGAAAGGAGGATCGATATTTCCTCCCAGAGCTGATAAAGATTCCTTGCAGGAAATTGAAAGAGCTGATTCAGTTGTGGGCAAATATGTAAATACAAAATATGTCAAAAAAGAGCAAACCTGTATGAGGAAACAAAGGCAGACTTTTGTCACTTCTTGCTGGAAAACACACACCCAAAGAGGCAGCGAGGACAGCTGGTGGCACCTGGGAAGCCAAACCCAGCAAACCCTGGCAAATTTTCACTGGGGGAAGGAGTTAGAGACCCAGATAACCCTGGCCTGCTGCTGTTCTGGGCCAGGCTGGAGCAGGGTCAAAGCTCAGCAGAAGGAGATCCAAGCCCTGAGCAGCTTTTTCTTTTCCAGACTCAGACACATGTTCCACTGTAGGACACTTCTCCTTGCTCAGTGCAGAAGAGATCAAAAATAAAGAACTGCTTGCACACTCCCTGCAAATTTCCTGTATTTCCATATGGAAATTAAATCCTTGGCCAGGCAAAGCCAAGCACAGTCAGTGGATTTACACCAGGCTCTTGGAAGTGTCTCCACAGTGCCAAGGGCCGTGGGCTGAGCCACAGCGTGTCCCCGAGTGGCTGATGGCAGGGGGACAGGGAAGTGTTTCAGGATGCTCTTGCCCACAGTGGCACTGTGGTTATCCCTGCAGCAAGGCCAGATCCCTGCTCCTCAGAGTGGGGATTGGTCCCAAAACCCCTCCATTTGCTAACGAGAGTTCTGCCCCCTGTTTAAAGGACCGTGCTGCCTATAAAGCAATTTACTCATTTCTAATTAAGATTTTTCAGTATAGCAGGTTTTGCTCTTGCAGCTGAGTGCTCACAACTGGCCACAGGCTCAGCAGGAGGAAAAGAGCTTCAAACACCCATCCTCTGCAAGGAGAGGCATTTTGTGGCAGTAAAAAAACTACAGGGAAAAACCAGCAGACCCCAAAATGTGAACTGTCCCTTTAATTTCTGTCAAGGCTAAAGCCCACAGACTACAAAAACAACATTTTAATTTAAATTCCGATTCCACATTCATTCATGGGAGCTGGCTCCGAGCGGGGATTTCATTAAAGGCTTTAATAGATTTTATAGGACTTGTCAGATCCGGAAAGGTTATGGAGCAAATGCATTTTCTCTGCTTCCAGAATTTCAACAACGGCTCGGTAAACAAATTTACCATGAAAATGCAAAGAGTCCAACCTTGTACAGACAAGGAGAAATGAACTTCATCTGAGTGACTTAAAGGCATCAAGATTCACTCTCTGTCCCTTCTCAACTCTCTTCTCTCCACTCTTTTCCCTTGGCATGCTGTGCAGCTTAGAAGATGTTTCTTTCTCTTTTGGTGGAAAACCAGAAAAGGAGAAACATCTTTTTCCATGGATCACACTTGGATTCAGAGCTATTAAAATAGTGGCAGTTTTAGCAGCATTGCAGGGATGAGGGGCTTAGAGGGGCTGCTAAGAGAGCTCTCATATCCAAGGTCAGCTCAGACCTTGAACAACTGATTGACTCAGGACAGGGGTTATGCAATGAGATACTGTTTTTCCAGAAATCCCAGAGTGTTTCAAGAGATGCTGAGGAGGACAGATGTGTCTGAGGGGGTGAAGGTGGTGTGGTGGTGAGAGTGAGCAGACAGGAGAGTTTACAACAGCCACACTTTTGCTCTTGACCCTCAAGGGCTTCATGAGCCCTGCCTTGGGGTCTTCTTGACCAACCTTTCCATTCAGCCAGAGAATTTAGCTGATTTTGGCTGAACACCCATAAATGCACAAGTTCTGACAAAATATTTTTCCAGAGTCTTTTCCACCTGCATTTTAGCCCCTGACAAATCAGGCTTGAAGGCAGATCCCAATGTCAGGCCAAGGAAAGAGCCCCTCAAGGCTGGGAGGTGCAGGCAGATGTCCCACCTTGGGGACACGGTGCCATGGGCTGCAGGATCCGTGCCGGGGTGGCTGCACTCACCAGGCAGTGATGGGGAAGTGTGGGGCATCACTGGTGAGAGCCAAACTGCAGGAATCAAAGGCTGATGCCTTGGCAACCGAGTCGTGGCAATGCTGAATAAAGTGAAGAAAAGGCCTCTTGTTTCTGGATGAGCTCTGTAAACAGAGATGAATGTCAGAGGAGATTTCGCCTGAGCATCGTTTAGAGGCTGTATAGTGGCATCACAGAGAGAAATCAGCTTGGAGAAAATTATAGCTAATGCAAACCTCCAACCAAAACCTTTTTTCTGTTAGAGGGTAAGACAAGTTGATGACTTTATTATTATTATTATTACGATGATTATTTTCCCTCCTTATGACTTTGCAATTTGAGATTGACAGGTCCTAACACAGCTGCTCTGGATGCTTTCCCAGCTCCACAAAGAGAGAGGCAGAGTGAAAAGCAGCCGGGCGGTTCAAGAGCCGCTGGCGGGGCGGGAGTGGGACTCGGCAGCTCCACCACAGAGACCCCATAGATGTGGGACCCTGTGCCGAGAGGTGTCGAACATCTGGGAGTCCCTTTCACTGGGAGCAGGCACTGCAGGTGGCTGGGATGTGGCTGGTAGCTATGCTGTAATTAGAGGAAGCTGGGGAGAGAAGCAGATTTAAATCAAATGACTACTGAGTTAAAGCAGGAGAATTCCTGTGTAATTTATGGTGCATTAAATAGCCTAAATATTCTCTCCTCATGAGTTGCTCTAATAGCTAATAGCTCTCATTTCAAGGCAGCGTTTTCTGTGATTCACCTTAATCTAGATTTTTCTTCCTAGCTGGCAAGAGCCACAGTGAAATTTCCTCCTCCAGTGCAAGGTATTTTCTTCAAATTATCCCAGTTCCTTAGGACATCAGCTTGTTAAACTCTAGTTGCATGATCAAGAGTGAAACTTTAAAAAAACTACCAGAGTCTCAAAAACACCTCAGGAAGGTTTATGGCTGTACCTGGGGGATGGATGGATGGATGGATGGATGGATGGATGGATGGATGGATGGATGGATGGATG
>QUSF01000056.1:2781017-2814936 GCA_003676055.1 Chloebia gouldiae
GATGGATGGATGGATGGATGGATGGATGGATGGATGGATGGATGGATGGACGGATGTGGCCTCAGGGTCCTACAGACACACCTGGGACACACTGACTGTTATTTGTGAGGTGTCAAACAGCCTGGATGGAGTTTCTGAAGACTCATCTACCCCAGCTCAAGAAGGGGTCACAGACGATGCAATCACCTACAAGGCACTGAAAACCACGGTATATTACCCAGCTGAGTGTGACCAGCACAGCAGAGCAGAAAGTCAGAGAGGTGACTGCCAAGAAAACCTCTGGATATCCCTGACCCAACCTCCTTTCTGACCAGGATTTGAAGGTAACTCGGGAGTTTGGAGCCTTTTCCAGTCAGGCTTTGAAAACCTCCAAGGATAGAAATGGCAAAATCTCTCTGCTTACACAACTCTTGCTTAAACCCTGTCTCCTTTACCAGGAGCCACTTTACCCTCTTGGCTGCGAGGCACCAGTTTGTACCACAACTTTTGGACTGCTGTGACGTGTGGTTTGCTGGGAGCTTCCCCCCTTCACATCCCCATGGACACTTGCAGGTGTTTCCCATGCAGATTGCTGGAAGCAGGAACACACAAATTCTCTCAACCCATTCATTGAAGCCTTCAAAGTGACCAAAGTCCAGCCAGGGCTCTGAGCTGACCCAAAAGCTCAGAGCCAGCAGCAGGAAAATACTACTCCGAGCAGAAGTCACAAAGAAATAGGAAAATCTTTTTCCTGCTGCCATCTACAGTTTGGAGTGTGGCAGGAGGCTGGGCTGAGAGCCAGGGGAAGGCCGGGAAGGGAAAGGCTGAACTCCGGTGTCTGGCACAGCTCTTCCCAGCGAAGGCTCCTCCACCAGCTCCCGGGAAGCTGCTGCCATCTGCTGATGCGAGGGCGGCCGGCACAGGGATCCACAGGCAGGGTGGAAATAACTCCATGGCACACCAGTGACACACGCCCCAGAGACTGGAACGGGAGACTGAGTCCCCTCTCGAAAAATCTTCTCTGTCAGAAGAGGTCCGAAGCCAGCCTGAAGCCTGATGTGCTGCACAGCATGTCCTGCTCAGCAGTTTCTCCCTGGCTGAAGTGGGAGGACAAAAGCTGGAATCCCGTCAGACACCACCCTGGGGCTTCTTTGAGCTGGGTTTTCCAGCACTCATTTGTCACTGCCAAAAGTCCTTCCCTGCTGTGAGGAGCACCCTGAACTCCAGTGACCCTGGTCCCCACTGCCCCACTCTAACATGATTTTAGTGTCCCCAGGGATTTTCTCCAAACTCCTGGTGGAATAGAGATCTGCCATGCCAAAACACTGGGAACAAGCACATCCAGGGCTGGGTGTCCAGGAAGATGCCTGCCCTTCCCCTTTCTCCCTAAAACTCACCCAGAACTGAAAACTCTTACACGGCGTTTTTGAGCAGGTTGGTCTTCACCTCCCCTGCCCTGGTCTCCTGGTCAGATGCAATGACATGAGGGAACAAAGTCGTCTCAGTGCCATCCCCCTCAACTCTGAAAACTGCACTGATGGGATTTCAGTCCTGTTCCTCCTTCAGGGGCACCGACATTTTTAGTCTCCTGCATATCTTCTTCCAGCAGTAGCTGATGGCAAATGGAGGAATCCCTACATCTGCATCTCCCTGGGTGCCATGCAGAGCCTTTGCAGGAGGAAAGGAGAGAGGAGCAGAATGGCTGAGTAACTTCCTGGCTTAGAGTCAAAATTCCTGTTCTGCATCATCTTTGGCTTTCTCTGCTTGATTAAGTTGCACATTCATCCTCCCCAGGCAGCTTTTGGATCTGCTGTTTCTCCTTCCCTGTGCAACTTGGGTGGTGGGTTGGATGGAGAGGGTCCCTTCTCATTCAAGAGGGGAGAGAGGAAGTCAAACCACACCAAAAGGCCAGGGCAGAGCTGTTCCAGCCAAGGAGCACTGACAAGGGGACACACAGACCTCGGGTGACCAAGGATTTGCAGCAGGAGCCAGAGCAAGCAGTGGCTTCCCAAAGGAGCTGCCCCCAAGCCAGAACTGTCATAAAACTGGCAATGGGGTTCATTCTGGAGAGCTCAAAGGGATCCAATCTAATGCAAGGGGGATTGAACAGAACAATAATAAATGACTCTAAAGTTAGTTTTGAGGTGGTTTGGCTTGGGGATGCACAAGGAAAGAGAGCAGGACAGGCCCCACCCAGCAAAGATGCATGGGGATCTTGCTCAAACAATCAGAGGAGTAACAGAGCTTGTGGATTAATAAAGCAGGGGTCTGTGCTCCAGGGGAAATGAGGTCAGGCTCTGTCAATGCATCCCTCAGCAAGCAAAGGCAACTCCAAAGCGCCTCAGACTCACTCAGGAAGGTTTCCAAGCACTAAAAGGACCTCTCAGTTCAATGCAGGCTTTGTAGTGCTCCCACTTCCAGGACAGGCAATATTCCTTCCTGCTCTGCCTTCCTCCAGCCTCAGGGCTGCAACAGAGCCAGGTTTGTTGGATGGCACAAAGGGAGCACAGAGCATCTCCCCCAGATGCTGGGCCAGGCACATCCCTCCTCCAGCTGCCCCCTCCCACAGCCCTGTTCTGCCATGCTCAGCATAAAACACCAATTTCACAGTCCCAGCCTAAATATCAGCTCAGTTTAGCCTGGCAGCCAGCACCACCCAGATCTGAGCTCTGCCCACTCTCCTCTGAGCCCGCCTTTGTGCTTCACAGGGACTCTGCCAGTGTCACACTGCTGCTCCCACCACAGGACAGGATGGGGAATCAGGGAGCAGAGGACTGTGAGCACTCATTTCCAGCAGTTCCAGGAGGATTTTGCAGAGTGAAATCACTTCCCTCCATGAAACAGCTGAGAAGATACCAGGACAGCATGGCTTTTCCAAGGAGTAAAAATTTAAAAAGCCATATTTTGAGAGGAAACTCAGTGTGGTGCAAAGCCTCAGCAGGTAACGAGGCTTTCCCAGCATCATCCCAGCAGCAAACGAAATTATCGTGTCTGACATTTCCCCTGCCTCTCCAAAGGCCAAAATAATTCCTTTGCTCTGGATACAGATCAGTTGGCAAACAAGCTTTCAGACACAATTATTTTGCCCTGAGAGGATTCTGCAGCTGCTCCTCTTTTTCTTGAGATCAATATCTAAAGGATAATCCTGCAGATTATCCTACAGTTTGGTGCTGTTAGCTCAAGCTCCCTTGTTTGCTTTATTTCCTTTAAGAATTACAACTCATTCTGGCTGGGGGGAGGGAAGTGTTTTTATATTCTGTATTTCCACAAATGAGACCTGACATCATAAATCGTCTATAGTTGCTTGGAGATTAATTTTGTTGACTTTTTAGTTAAATTGAAATCTTTTCTGGGCACATACTGGTTTCAGGTGGTGAGTCATTCCTTTCCAAAAGAGCAGAGCAAACAATAGCAACCACTTAAACAAAAACAGAACAGATTTACTTCCAAATCTAGCACCTATATTCTTTTAAAACAAATGAAATCTGTGGGAGTTTATTCTCCTGCAAAGTCCCACAGGCCTAAGGTAGCAGAGATCAGAAATCGGTTCTGTGCTTTAGAGGGTTATTTTTATTTGTTTTGAACAGTTCTGAACATCCAGAATAGCAACTCTTGACTATTTCTGGCTGAAAAGTTTCCCAGGTGTAAACTTGTAGAGATGTAAGAATATCTCTGCTACTCCTAGGACATATAGGATGTTCCTAAAATAAAGTTTTACCCCAGAATAACTGCTTTAGAGTATTTGTTTTCTGTCAAATAGATCAGATTCATAAACCTCCACAGTATATGATCAAAAGCATCCCACAGATCAAAAGCATCCCACCTGTGGGGTGAAGGACTCTTCAAAACCTGAGGGACTTCTGAGGGATTGCTGGAACTCCCATGGTAGTGGGACAAGGGGCAATAGCTTCAAACTGAAAGAAAGTAGATTTATATTAGATGTTAGGAAGGAATTCTTCCCTGTAAGGGTGGAGAGGCCCTGGCACAGTGCCCAGAGCTGCTGTGGCTGCCCCATCCCTGGAAGTGTCCAAGGCCAGGCTGGAGGGGGCTTGGAGCAGCCTGGGATGGTGGAAGGTGTCCCTGCTCATCGCAGGCTGGAACAAGATGAGTTTAAGGTCCCTTCCAAACCAAACCATTCCATGATTCAATTAATGTGAGGATTTCAAAAATCCCCCTGCGGCTGGGGTGGACACAGGGAGCTCCAGGTCCCTCTCTTGATCAGCCTCCCGAGGCAGAGGAAGGTGGCATTTTGTATGTGAGCACAGGTCAGCACTCAGCACCCCCACCATGGCACAGCCCCACATCACTGTGGGGTTCATCAGGCACCTCCCAAAAGCAGCAAATACCCCAAGGTACCACCGACCCTCTGGTCCTGATCTGCAGAGCTCACCCTGCTCCTTCCACATCCATCGAGATCCTGCACAGCAACACTGGGAGCACAAAAACCCATCAGGGAAGAGCACTGGAGTCAAAATGCAAATGTCACATTTCTTCCAAGATTTTGCCCTGAGACCACAACTTCAGCATCAGGTTTGACCTTTGAGGCACCAAGGATTTCCAGCCACGTTCCCCAATGCCTCGCAAATTTGTTTTTGGAGCTCCCTGTAAGGTGTAAAGTAAGAAAATGGATCTTTGGGTGTGAAAACTGCCAGGCAGATGAGGTGACACGGCGACAGCCCCACAAGGTGGCAGAGCTCCATCGCTCATTTGGAGGCACCAAACGCTGCCGGGATGCTCCGGGATGCTCCAGACACAGCTAATGCCTGGCTGGGCTGCCTGAGCCTTTCCCAGCCCCCCTAAATTGGGAATAAATCAGGTGTAAATCTGCTCAGAAAATAGGAGCAACAGTTCTCGGGAGTTTGGGCACAGAACAGAAAAAACTCCAATTTTTTTTTTTGTTTGCGTTGAGGTTTCTAAGAGAATTTTGCTGGGAGCTATTAAGAAGTTCTTAATATGCTCGAGGGACTTGTAAACTGGGAAAGAAAATGCAAAGTATCAAGTGGGAAAATGTTGCTTTTGTAAATTATAGCAATGCTCCAGAAGTGAATGGGAAAGTAATTGGGATTTCAGGTTTTCAGATTTCTTTCCAAGCCGTTCAGAAATGGGAAATTCCCCCTATCTTCTCTGTACCTGCCCCACTCCAACTCAGTTAAACAACTGGCAATAAACAGGTCATAAATATATTTTAGCAAGAGACTAACACCAAGTTTCTAAGCTTCAGAACAATTATATTTAAAAAAAAAGGAAAAAAGAAAAAGGAAGGGGAAAGAACCAGCAAGAAAATATAATCAGCATTATCTTCCCAAAGCTCTTGATCAGGTGAGGAAGAAGGATAAAATAACTACAACTTTCAGCCCTGCTGCCACCATCGTTCCAGGCTGGGCAGAGGCAAATTTGGTTTTGTTTGGGGGGAGCAGCACCTTGCTGTGCCTTTCAGTGATGGCTTGGACCTCAGAGCACACTGGTGATTTTCCTCCCTGCAATCCACTTACTCTCCACAGGGTTTGAGTCTCCCTCACCACAGCTCTGGTTGTAAATAACCACCAGGACACAAACCCTGAGATTGGGCTGCAGAGGAGAGAAGTGAATCACAGCCAGTCCAGCACATGGACAATGGACGGTTTCATGCTCCTGAGTGGCAATCAGAGAGATGTGATCTTTAAAAAGAATGTTCTCTGAAGTGAGGGGAAGCTTCAGGAGGAATTTGTCACCAGAGGAAATGGCTCTCAAAGAAAAGATAATTTGCCAACACAAAATTAAACCTTCTGTCACTCAAATACCCAAATCAGCAGCTTGACAAAACAGTTACTGTAGCAACAGGTGGGGAAAAAATGTCACAGAAAACTCAAATATTCCTCTATCCCCCAGTAAATTGAGGAAAAAACAGTTTCCCATTGCACGGAGTGTCACACAGGTGTGCAGTGGCTCAGGCACTGCGGGCTGGGGTTTGTGCTGGGATGCTGCAGAGCCAGGGCAGAGCTCACGGTTTGTTACTGCCAAACCTTCCTCTTCATCAGCCTGAGAAATGCTGAGAAACCCCAGCGGATGTGTGAAGAGCTTTCTCTCCCTACTTTCTAGGAGAAGGAGGAAGCCTTTGAGGGAGCTGCAGTGCGAGTTCTACAGGAAAGGGAAGGAAAAGTTCCCAAGAAATCAAATTTATAATAGACAGATTTGGCCCATGGGGCCAAAGAAGTCCAAGTGCATTCGCCCCCAGCCCCTGTGCAGTGTATTTCCAAGGAGTTTTCTAAAAAATGTTGTTTCCAGAAGGATTGAGCTGTTCAGTCAGGTGCAAAGGAGCCCAAATCAAATGTACTCCAAGAGCCACAAACCTCAGCTTCCCTGGGCTGCCAGTGCCCCAGGGCTCCTCTCAGATCAGCCCACCAGCTATATTGTGAGAGAACAGACATGAAAATCCCAATTTTTATAGTCTCTGCAATTCAGTTGACTCCTGCCTTTCCTTTAATTACTTCTTCATTTATTTGCAATAATTTTATTTATGCTGGAGAAGAACCATCGGTCCGGGGGAGTCTCGTGGCTGAGGAGGCTGTTGCTGTCAGGACAAGCATGAGGGGCTTTGCAGACCCCAAATTCTGCAGGTCCCCCCAGCACCACAAGGACTTTTCTCCTGCACCTCCTCCATCCTGAGCATCACCCCTCCCCCTGGAGCTCCAAATCCCAAAAGATGGGCTGCAATAAGGGCATGTTTGCTGCTGGTCAGTGAAACTAAAACAGAACAACCTCTGCAAACATCACATCGCTCCACAGAGACCCCAAGCAAACCAAACTGAGCTCTGCCTTTTCATAAAAGCAGCTTTTGTGTGTCAGGAGGTAATTACTGTCTCCACAGATGGCTCTGTCCCCCCATTTGTGGGTATTTTTATCTTGCCAAGGAGCCAGAACTTTCCTGCGAGCCCCATTCTGTGCTGTCTGCTCTGAAGGGCTCAGCCATCCCTCACCTTGTTTCATATGTTGCTTTTATGCCTTTTCCATAACAAAGCAGCTTTTAATTCTGATTCTGGTGCTTCCAGTTCTCAGTAACAGCACAAAAAGGACATTACAGTCCCCTCAGGTTTATTTAAACATGTCCTTTTTATTAACCTTCATCATGACTGTCTGAGCTGAAATGCTAACATTTGGCAAAAAAAAAAAGCAGTAGAAATGTTTTGGGCAGCTCTTTTAGGCAGGTCAGTAGTAAGGTGCTTAATTAAGGGAGGAGTTGTTTCATGGCTGAAAATATTCTCTTTGGTGACTTGTTTTGTTCTTCCAAGTCTTTCTGCATACTCCAACAATCCCCCTATAATCCTATAGGTTGGCGAAGCCCCATCAACACCCATTAAATAGTGTTTCACTTCTTCCCTTCTCTGCACCATTTTATATGGAGTCATGAAAAAAAAAAAAAAAACAAAAAAAAATCCCTCCAAAAATTTTTGTTTTCCTCTTTTTTCCAAAACTGTCACTTCCAGCCTGTGATTCTGGCTAATTTATAACACACCACTGCAAAACAACACTGAATTATAGAGAAAGACCGTGGGAAGCTTTGACACCATTTGGAGGAATTAATGGGAGCAGACTGTTAAATATGATTATTTCCCTCTGCCTTTCCTTAGGGTGCCGATCACTGGAGCACAAGTGCCACGTGCATTAATTAATTGAAACAACACATTTACATGATTAGGGATTAACTCCTGTGCTTCTCCATTGACTAATTAGTGTATCTATAGATCTATTTAGAAAGAAAATACCTTGGGGAAGGCAGGAGCCTTCAGAGTTTATTTCATATAAACTGGCTGTCAAATTCAGGGCTTAGAAAAATGCTCGCTTCTCCCTTCCCTCCCCTGGCACCTCATATTTGCTTCTTTTATTTCTCTTGACTCTCATGTGGCATCTGCCACAAGGTTTACCAAGAAAACACCACTGAGGTTTTCTCCCCTCATTCTGGCCCCAAGTTTCCTGTTGGTTGTCATCCTCGGGCTGCTCATGGGCTCCAGCTGTCAACACACTCTGATGGAAAAAAATATTCAACACTGGGGATTTCAGCCTGATGGATTAATTAACTTCCTCTCTCCTCCAGCTCTCTGTGTTCAGGGACACTCCCGTTTCACCCCCACATTTCATCATTGGATGACCAGTCCCCATTTAATTTTCTTTTTCCTGTTGTAGGACACAGGACAAGAAAAGAAGAGGTAAAGCTGCCCAACAGCACAGCTTTGTAAGAGTCTGTAGCTCTAAAATGCTCCATCCCTGGCAGAAAAGTGCACAGAATATTGACTTTTAACATTAACTCATCCTTTTAAACTTTACCTGATTGCACAATAACTTCCCACCACTGCTCAGAGGAAAGGCTTTGCTTTGCCTATTCTCCCAGAGAGGCTTTTAGAGACCTTCATGATGGCTTAAAGGCAGCACTTCAAGGTACACGAAGCAGTAAAAAAAAAAAAAAAAATCCCACCGTTCTGTCCCTAGAGCCTTATTTGTATTCATTTAAATGAATCTTGGCCAAAATCTTGACAAAATAACCCCTTTCACCATCACCTCACCCCAGAAGCAGCTCTGCTCCTTTGCAGGGCTGGCTGGTAGGAGGCTGAGGAGGGGCAGGGAGAGGAGAGTGAATTCATTTATTACCTGCACCTGATCAGAGATTGTTTCTTTCCCCAGCTCCAATAGTGGAGCTCCCTCTGCTCAGGGCAGGCTGAGGAAGAGGAGGCTGAGTGCCCTCCTCCTGCTGAGCTGTCCTGTGGCTGAACTCAGCAAACTCTGGGAATAAATCTCCTCTCTACCACTTTATGGGGCTTCTGGCTTGAAGTGGAGGGAAATCTTTGCTGGGCTTTTTCTGTGGCATAAATATACAAAATATTAATGTTATCCCTGCGGATCTTCATTCTTCATATCCTCATTAACACACTCACAGAAAGACCCCTACATCCACATACTTTATTTATGCTGCATTGCCATAAATCCTGCTGTAACATCTGGACACATACAGATGTTACACCTTTGCTGTACAGATGCAGAAAGGACCAGGACTGGTTTTCTGTATCTAATCCCAAGATCCCACCCCAGCTGGTCTGGGGAGCAAAACCACCTCCCATTGCTGAAATGCATCCTCGGTGGGAAATTTAAACAGAAATAGAAGCAGTAGCCCCATCTTTGGTCAGGACGAGGTTGTTGGAAAACCTCCTGGAGGGGCTTCCACAGGAAATGTTGTGATGCTGCAGAGCTGACACTGCAGCCACTGTCCCTCCAGCTCCCCCTCAGCACCAGGGAAATGTCATTTCCCCACCAAAGGTGTGGCAGACCCCCCAAGCTGCTGGCTGTGAATGGATTTCAGGAGCTGTCTCCCAGGACCTCATTCCACCTCTCTGAGCAGCAGGCAGGGCCAGCAGCGGGGCTGAGCCTCGTCACCTCTGTGCTTGGCACCAGCCTTTGGGGGGAATCTGCCTCTGGGATGTCAGAGCCCCTCGCTCTGCCAGGAACGAGCTTTGCCACCGAGGCTCAGCAGCAAAAGCTGTATTTTAGTGATTCAACGGTTTCCCTTGCTGAAGGCTCGTGAACTCGGTTTGGGAAGCTGGGAAAAGCACAGGACTCACTGCTGTGAGAAATGCTTTATTCTAACCGAAAAGAAACTCGACAATTATCGCAAAATGAAATCCCAAAGGAGCTTTTTCATTCACTCCTGCTCAGTGACCCCTGCTCACCACCTTTAGATGTCTGAATGTACAGCAGGTACTGACAAAACCAGGTTTACAGCCTAATGCACAGACCAAAGCTCTCACACTGCAAATTGCCTTCAAAAGAAGCAATATCTGCCTCCACTGCTCTAGAGCTGCTATAAAGTAAGATATTTGTCTTTTTTTTTGCCATTTCTGTAATGTCTTGGGTTCCTTAAGTATCTGAAATAAAGAATTCCCCAAAAAAAATATACTGTGCCTGCATAAGTGTTGATTTTTAGGCTCAAATTCCAGTTTTCTGCTCTCCAGCACCAAATGTATTATTCTATTTTATTCACACTTACTCCCACAAAGACATCAGGAATTAAAACAAGCCAAATGGTTCTTTATCTCTTCTTAAACTAATTTTGAATTTTAATCTCTGCTAAACAAGCTTTGATGAATGAAATAATTTAAAACAATGCTTTGACTCAAAGAGACAAAGAAATCATGCCATTGAACATCAAAATTATAATTCTTTCCTCTTGATTTTGACAGGTTTTTGAGCGAGTAACACGTTAGCTTACAATTAGGAGGTTCAAGAAGCTCAGTCTTATTTTTTTTCCTGTGTATAGAAAGGAAAAGTAGGATAAAAAAAAAAAAAAGCCACTTGGCACTTCATTAGCAGCCGGTCCTTGACTTTGTTTTAATGAGCAGAGCTCTTGGCTGCGGTGACACACGTCCCTGCAAGCCCAAAGCTGCTGGTGAGTTTACAGTGACACCACTAATGGTGCTGTTGGTCCGTGGGGTGTGTGGAGAGGGCTCCCACACCGGCTAACAGGCAATAAATATTTCCCTGTCAAAAAAACAGCGCTGACTCATGGGACTAAAAGGTGATTCACAGCAAGAAACACGGCACTGGGATTTATTCTGGTGAAGCTGGGCACAGTTGGAAGGTGGGAAACTCGCAGACGAAGTTGGAACTAAATTATCTTTGTGTCCCTTCCAATGTCAACACTTCCAGGATTGTATCAGTAAGGGAGAAGCTCTGCTGAAATGCAGCAGCCGAGGAGGTCCAGGCTGCTCTCTCAGCTCTGTGTTGCTCCTGTGAGGCTGGGAAAACACTGAGCTGGAAAGATGAAGATGGATGAGCAAGAGAAGCAGAACAGGAGGTGATGGGAGGAGGAGCTGTGAGCAGGCCGTGGTCCCTCTGCAGCTGTCTCCTGATGCTGTTTCCTTCCCTGTGCCAGGAGTGCTGCAGGTTCTGAGCTGGGACACATTTGACCCATCTGCCCATTTTTGTTAGCAAAAGGCTCTGTATAATTCACTAACTGCAGTCATTTGGGAGTTGTCTTCAAACTGAGTGTATGGAGAAACACTTCTGTCAGATTTCTTTGAGGCTTTTTTTCCTTTTTTGAAAACTAAAAGAAAAGTGCAGCCATTTAAAGATTAAAAGACACTCCATAATCCACAGTAAATGCTGGAGAGTCTCACAAAATTAGCCCACACATTTCTTAACCTAATCTAAAAGCACAGCTCCCACTTGACAGACTTTGAAATATTTCATAACATTTGCAATGTTCTCAGCTTCAGCTTTGAAGCTCTCCCCAAAGACTGGGTTTTCCCATCTCTGCATGGATTTATCATCACCTGCCAACATCTGTGCAGATCCTGAATTATCTGGGGAGTTTGGTGTTTTGCAGTGACAATGCATCAAAGCCACAACGTAATCAATGCCACCCCCACATCTCCCCCAGCCAAATATTGACATGCCAGGTCCCATTTCCAGCTTGCTCTAGTAGCACCTTTGTGCTGCACAGAGAAAGTTTTGTCTGCTCCTGTTCCTTCCTGGGACTTGGTGGGATTAAGGGTACTGCAAGAGTTATAAAATGCCATCTGCCCTTCTTGCTGGGTGTGATGCCTCCATGGGTTCTGCTGCCTGAATTTTTCTGACACAGAAAACTTTCTCTCATATTAAACAAAGCTGGCACTGCTGGTAATTAAGTTTCATGAACTAGGACAACGAGACTCCCTTGGGAATCACCATCTTCTTCACCTGCTTCCCAGACACCAGCAGGTTTTCAGCACTGCCAGATTTTGGAAGACAAAGCCTGAGCTGTGGTTTGCTCTCACCTCTCCTCCCATAGGGAAAGCCCAGCCTGGGCTTTGCTTGTTTTGCCCCACCCAAACCCAGCTCTCACCTCAGGG
Organism: Chloebia gouldiae; assembly: GCA_003676055.1. Lineage (NCBI taxonomy): Eukaryota > Metazoa > Chordata > Aves > Passeriformes > Passeridae > Chloebia > Chloebia gouldiae. The sequence goes on from QUSF01000056.1 coordinate 2,792,852, forward strand.
AACACCTCACCTCGCCCCACTGCACCCACAGGGACACTAAAACCCCCTTCCTCAGCACAGCCCTAAAACAGAACTTTTCCAGAACAGCCAAGGAGAAAGGGAGGGAATAACCCAAAGAAAAGCACGTGCATTTCTGCAGGACAGGTTTCCCAGCTCTTTGCACCTGGATGCAGTCATGCACACACAGCAGCCAAGCACTTGGAGAAAAGCACATCACAGCCAGGCTGGCACATGGAAACAGCAATTTTCCCAAATGGAGCAGCTCTGAGTAGCCAGCAAATAATGAAGAGCAAAATTGGAGACTGGAGCTAAATAGCCTGGGCTGCTTTAGTGGGAAGAGGAAGCAGGTGGCTCTGAGCAGTGGCAGGGCTGCAATTTAGGGGATTTCAAAACAAAGATTAAAGTGCTGCACTTCTTTGGTCAGTTCACAGTGCTATCCTTGTGCTTTTCAGCAAGGACTTTGTGTCCATGGGGAGAGCATTGTATTTTATAGGAGCTTAGTTTGATTTACTGGGCACACAGGTGGAACAGTGTTTGTTTCTGCTGCTATAATTCATGATGACTTACAAAGAATGATGTTTCTGTGCTTCACAATGAAGGGCTTAGTGTTGTTTTCACTCTTATTTGTACAAAAATTTTAAAGTGGTGCTGGGTTTGAACAGTTGAAAGTAGAAGCTGGTGTGAAGATCTGAGCACAGAGCCACACTCTCCCCTTGGCTCTCCCCAGGCAGTGAAACAGGCTCATGTTAATTCTCAAATAAAGCACCATCCTTACATTCTTTCCTACTGGCAAGTACCACTTTACAAATGTACATAACATTTCCTCATGGATTTTTATGCCCCAATCCCTGCATTAATTGAACTGTCAGGACCACCCTTCTCCCTCATATTTTAACCAGACTTTTGGGCTTCCCTTTTGTGGCAAGATGAGTTGTGGACATGATGCCGAACACTTTCCAGGCTCACCAGCTCAGCTGCAGAACAAATCTGGGAGAGGGGAAAGCTCTCAGGATTCTGGGGTGTGTTTGGGGTCAGCTTGGGCTGAGCTGAGTCCACATCACAGCCTGAAAGTGTCTGTTCCTCATCCATGGGATAATATCCAACAGCACCTTGGCCTGGGAATGAGTTTGGGCTGCACATCCAGAAGCAAAGGTGAGGTGGTGATGTCCTGCTTCATCACCATGCCCCCTCCACGCCAGTCAGGTTTCACAAGGGGAGATGTGCAGTAAAATCAATCCCTGCTATCCTTGCTCTGATGCCACTTGTCACCATGCAAGACCAGCCAGTGCCCGTTGCAGGAGATGCCAGCTCGTTTAATGAGTGCTAATTAGCAATGCAGGCCTGTGTCAGCATTTATCTCCTTGGAAAGCTTGGACAAGCAAAGCTCAGCCCCTCAGGAGCTCAGCAAAGGCAAAGCTCACCAGAGACCCAAGGTGGATGAGCTCTGACAGGGATCCAGGGGGAGAACAGCTCATCCTTCAGCAGGAGTGATGGAGCATGGCTGGGTTTTCCAGGGCCACCAGGAGCTCTCCTGTGAGGGACACCCTAGATGGAAAGCCCAGTCATGAGCGCGAGCACACAAACCTAGGGAAGTCACCAGCAATGGATGTTCCTAATTCATCCTTACCTCGAGAGTCTCCTCCTCTAACCAAAAGAGTTTGAAATGAAATAACAATCATCCAGATGATATTTTTGCCACCTTTTTGCTGTAGTCTGACACTGGTGCAGTGGCACTGCTGGTCTGCAGAGAGCTCCACACTGGGCACAGCCCAAGAGCAGCTGTTTGCCCTGGCAGAAGAAAGGGACAGAAAAAATTAATGAGCTTCTTTTCAATTCAAACAATTGCTCTGACCAATTTTTACGAAGTATGGCTATAAATAACCAGTTCCCTTCCAAAAAGTCCATTCAAAATTATATTTTACTCCCTAATACCACAATTAGATGTGATGGTAGAGAAATCTTTTCTTCTTTACAAAAATAATTTTGTTTGAGACAATCCTGCCTTGCAAAATAATTCAATGGTGATAGAAAAGGCCTTTTCATTAACAAGTTCAGCTGTTCCATCCCACTATGCTGACAAGCTCTTATCAAATGGCATTTACAAGTGTTCCCTGGTAGGAATTACTTGTAGAATCCTCTCCATGCGTTTTCAAAGTCCTTGCAGCTGGATTTTTATCCTGGTTTCTAAAGGAGAAGAGGTTTCTGCATCTGTGCTGGTTGCTCTGGCTGTTTCTCATGTTCGGTTCATTACCAATGCTTCAAATCACTCAGTTATGAGGGGAAGGGTGGATGGGAGGGAGGCAGGAAGGGCCTGAAACAACTTTTGTGAAAAGTATGGTCTGAATAAAGTAAATGAAACAACCAAAAATTGTGTTTTCTGGTGGCAGTGTGCTGCTGGCCAGTCAGATCATGCTGGCGGACCAGTCTGAATCCATGCAGCTGGAGAACATCCTTCCCTCTGCCCTGTCAGGACAGGACAGCCAAGGGGCAGGGTAGGGGATCAGGGTCACTGAAATCAAAGAGAGCAGGTATGAGATAATGGCTACAAACCCATGAGATATAAAAACTCATTAGTCCTGCTGCTGCATGAAATGCTAGAGAAAAAACCACAGAAAGCAGAGCTGGGTAATGGGAGCAGGATGCTGTAAAACATGAATCACAGCCTCCAAATGAGAGAGGGGAAGGCAGGACCACACTCTTCTAATTTCTTTTCTGACAGCAGCAGGAATACTTAGGGGAAAGATTCAAGGAGTTCTTGTACTTGGAGCTCTGCAAAACACTACAGAGCTCTTCAGGGGCAATGTTAAACAAAATTGCAGTCATAAAAAAACCCAGAATATGAGTACAGGAGCTCTGATTGGAACAGGTCTGATTGCAGAGCACGTGAGTTGGGGAACAAGGAGGGAGGGGACAGGGGGTCCAGAGGAGCATTTCCCAAGGGACCCTCCCCTGAACAGTCCTGGGCTCCTCCATGAGCAGCTCTGTTTAAACAGTGCTGTGCCACAGGTGAAAACAGGTGGTTTTAAAACTTTGGGGCTGATACATAAAAAGCCATCAGCTTGCCCAACAGTGTGTATTATAAAACAAAAATATTCCACTTGATCACTTCTCAAAAGACAGGCAAGGTTATCTGTACCGTCACCTCTGGAACTTCCCTAACCCACAGCAGGTGGGAGTCAGGCTTTGGGAAGGCTTCCCCAGGATAAGGGTGCCAGAGCCAGTAGTGTGGGGAAAGTTGAGTCTCCAAGTCTGTGAGATTTGTGTTAACAGGAATGGAAATGACAGATCAGATAAAGTGGATGGAGGAGTAGATTTCTGTGACATCCTGATGCCCTCTCCTATAGTAAAATGCTGTGTCTGACTGGCAGGAAAAATGATGTCTGAACTCCAATGATTTCAGAAGGCTAATTAATTACTTTATTATACTATAACTATTTTACACTACATTACACTAACAAGAACTTTCACTAACTGACTAGAAAACCTGTGACTCTTTCCTCAGAGTCCCAACACACGCGTGGATCTAATTGATCAATTAATCTGAACAACCATCACCAGAATCCAATCAAGCAATCGCATTGGGTAAACAATCTCCAGAACACATTCCACATGGGCACAAAGACAGGAGCAGCAAATGAGATAAGAATTGTTTTGATTCTCTTTTCTCTGCTCCTCTCACAGCTTCTCTCAGGAGAAATCCTGAGAAAGCCAAGTCTGTTTGGAGGACATGTGAACACCAAACTCTCCCACCCCCATTTTCCATGACTGGGACTGTCTTAAAATGGAAGAGCAATAGGGGGATTTCAGGAAAAAATCCTGGCCCTGTTAAGTTCAGGGTGTTTTGTTATTAATCCAGATGGCTTCATTTCAGTGACATTTTGCCAAGCTGTGCTTTGATTTGTCAAGTGGGCTTCCATTTCAGGAGAACCCTTGATAGCCAAAATCCCCAGGGAGAGCTGGGCTGGGTTAGAAAGCAAAGGGGAGGGGGCTCTGATCCCACAGATTGGTGTTTTCACCCAGGCAGTGCTCAGAGAGCCTGGAATCTGGTTATTCTTTCTTTCATTGCCTGCTTAGGTTTGCTCTTGTAGTCCTACAGAGTCCCTTTTGTCTCAAATTCCCTGCACTGCAGGAAGCAAAGGGTAGAGCTGCTGTTCTCTTTGGAGTTTTCCTCCACTGCAGCCTCAGTGTCAGAATCAGATAAAAGACAAAGGCAGAAGAATTTATGGCAGCATTATCAGCTACCTTTGAAAACAAATCAAAGGATGGGACTGTGGAAATTACATGCTTGATGATATGGATTTTGGGAAGGGAGTTTTTTCAAGCCCAGTTGTTTGAATCCTCCATGAAATCCCCTAATGCATTGTGGTGTCTGAGAAATCAGTGGTAATTTAATTCCACTTACTCTTTCCCTCTCCTGCAGTGTCATCTCCTCACATCCCTTTCTTCTCTCTCAGTCCACTGCTGTTTCCAAGGCTCTAAGGCCATAACCAAGGCTGAACAAACAAAGCCTAAAATAGGACAGTGACTTAACAAAACCAAACACCTAAAGGCCAAGCCAAGGCCCTGCTGGCTTCAACACCCTGCAAAGAGCTGGCTAATGACAGGCACAGAGCCCAGGAGCTCACACTTTAGGTAGGAAGGCCCTGGTGCCCTCAAGAACTTGCTCAGCTCAAGGTGTTGCTGGTGGCACTAAGTTTCTCAAGTTATTCATGTCCAAGAACAGCATCCAGAGCTCCTCCTTCAACCCCCTGTTCTTAGCAAAGACAAACAGGAGCCAGTGGGGCTCCAACAGAGAGTGAACAGCTCAGGTTTGCAGATCAATTCACGTGGAGACAAGGATGAGCCATGGGCTCCCTTGTCTACTGAAAAAAAGGCATTTACCCTAACTGAGAACTGCCAGCTTCACCAGGCCAGTGCTGAAACTCAAGATTAGCTTTACCATCTTCAGCTCTGAAGGGTCCTTTTAGGCTCACCCTCAAGCAGCCCTGCATTGACAGCCAGCCAGAGTCTGTTTCAGAGACTTTACAGGACATGTTGTCAGCCTGGGACATCAGCCTCTGGACCTGTCCCTCCAAATGCATCCCTGTTTCTCAGGGAGAAGAGACCCCTAAGCCATGCTGTGGGTTGTATTCTGAAAGGAATCTCTGCAAGAAGCTGGGAAACCTGGCTGCACATCAGCTGCACCTCAGCAGAGTTAGTTCAGCAATATTTCCAGTGAGGATGCTCTGGAGATGCTCCTCCAAGGAGCACAGCACCCTCTCCCCTTCCATGGTTTCCTCAGCAGGAATGCACAACAACATTTACCCTTTGCTTGCTCCAGGGAAATTTCATTTGCTGAATTCACCCTCCCTGTTTTGTTCATTAAATTGTCTTTTCTTATTTCCAGTGATGAGACTGTTAGGATGGCACTCATGGCTGTGTGCAGAGATTTGAAATGTACCCACTTCAAATCCTGCTCATGAGAGGAGTGGGTAGTTAAGCTCAGACACAGCATGAAAAATAATATGCCAGGCCCAAATGTCAAATATAATCATGGGTGATATTAACCTTCCCAGTGAAAGGAATATATCCCTTTATGAAACAACCTGCCTTTAATGTTCAAGATTGCTACAACAGATTAAAAGGCAGCCCTGATAATTTGCCTACACTAAAAGCATCATGGAAATTTATACCTCACTTAAGTGATTCACACTATTAATATATAGAGTTTTCTAAGCTATAGTTTTATCAAAGCTGAGCGATGAGAATAAGTGAGGGGTTTGTTTCATTTCTTTTCTGAGTAAGAAAAAAAGCCAGATGCATTTATGTCCAGCAAAGAAAGAAGTAAAATTCGTTCTGAGAAACAGAAGCTGACACTTGAGCAAAATTCATTCTGTGCTGGGTAGATGGAAAGGGAGAGCATTGCTGTTGTGCTGCCCTTTTCCCGAAGAAACCCCTAAATCTGGATGACAGTATCTCAATATTCAGAAACTGAACTGAACCTTGGTGGTGTGTACCCAAGCCAGGCTTCAAATCTGGTAGGTGATGATGGAGGGGAGACACTTCAGAGCCCCACTTCTGCAAGTGTGGGCTGTAAAATGTGGTCAGCTGCAGGCTGTAAGGACTCCTTGCATGAGATAAGAAAAAAAAAAGTGATCAAAACCCCAAACCAGACACACAGCCATCCTTCTCCACACAGACAAAAGGGCTAAGGAAAGTAGATGTAACAAATAATTAATAATCTTACTCTAGAGTTTAAAGCCAGCTAATTCCAAGTGCTAATTTCTAATGTAATGGTAACCAAGATGATCTGCAGATGCTTACCAGAGAGGTTAAGTGGCCCACTGGGATGGAGATGCACCCACCCACACCTGCACACCATCAGCCACAGCTTCCAAACCTTTTGAGATTTAGAAATATCAGACTTCCTTTCAATTACAGCCTCTCATAACCAATTTCAGTGGCAAGCCTGGGGCTGGCTCTAAGAGCTAAACCATCTTGTTTAATCTACTTGTTGACGTTCCAGATTTAGTGCTGCCAGAGCTGCACCTTCAATCTACAAAAACATCGCACAGCTGCTCCTGTTCCCTTAGAGGCTCTTTAATATCCAGGGCTTTTATCCCTTCAGAAATGGTACAGTGTGAGCTCAGAAATCCCTTGCCAGTGCCTCTGCGAGCTGGGAATGCAGCTGCCTCAAAGCACCTTTCCAAATGGACAGGGACATGCAGATATTACACCTCGCCCACGGATTCGATGGCTCTTGTGTCGTGCTCACAGCGCTGTCAAACACCTGCGTCCCGCCCCTCTTGGGACAGGAGAGGCCAAAAGCATTTTCTCTGTGCCAAAATGGGAAGGAAAAAATGTAGCACTCCACTGTCAGGTTTCTCACTGCTTTGACAGGGCACTGCTTGCCCAGATGGGCTTGAATCTGGCTGTGGATCGTCGCTTTTGCAGCCACTCTTCTTTGCAGTCCCCCATGGGACTGGAAAAACTGGGGAAGAAGTGAAAGAAGACAAAGGTTCTGGGAAGTAAATCCCAGTATCCACACTTAAATATGCACGAGCAGGTACTGCAGGTCCAGCCATGGAATTTTGGAAGCGGCATTAAAGATCAATGAGGGGATGCATGGAGGACTTGCTGTAATGAGAGGCAAGAGGGTTTCAGAAATTATCTCCCTTCATCCCCCTGCCCAGGCTCCATCCAGCAGCTCCCTGCCACATATGATGGGGTTCATACCACTGCTTGCAAGACATTACTAGAGCCTTGGGGAGAGGGGCTTGCTCTGCCACAGACTCAGAAAAATATCTGTGACGTCAGAGAGTCCTTCCCATTTCTCCTGACTGCATTAATGCCTCAGCTACCACCACTCCCAAAGAAATCTTGGTTACCCAAATCCCCACTGAGAGCCCAACACACTCACAGTGGCAATGAGGAGGTTGCAGGCATGGAGCCACAGATCTGCCCCAGCCTCTCTTCACAATTAATTCCACCCCAGGTAATAGGCTCATCAGTCTTATATTTAATAGATTTAACCAGGAAAAGAAAAATCTTCATCCATTTCCCAACAGCTTCTCAATCTGAATGGAAATTGTTGCCTTTTGGAAGTGTGAGTTATGGAGGAGAGGGACAAAGCAGAGCTGTGCATCCCCAGCGTGCCTGGCGAGGGACCCACTCTTTAAAAACTTGATTCTGAGACAAATAAAGGTCGAGCCATTAAGGGATTTGTAGCCACAACACTTCATTTGTCTTTATTCCTCTGCTTTGCAGAAAGCTCTTGATATACCCAGAAAATAAGAGTCCCAGTGCACCAAAGTGATTTTGAGCAGCAATAGTCTTTGAAAAACCCTCATGAAGCATTATCACTCATTAACATCACAGGACAGAAAAGGCTGGGCTGGGGGAAAGAGCTGGAATCTCTTTGGTTCTTCTTTCCCCAAACTGGATGGCTAAACCAGAACACTCAGGGTGAATCCACAGATGAGCCACAAAAAAAAAAAATCCTATCTTTGTATTTAAGTGGATAAACATAAAGGTCTAGGGGAGGCTGCTCCAAGCTGAAGATTTACTTGTCTCATCTCTCTGCCTGTAAATGCAACCAGCACATTTCAAGCAGAATTTCACCATTTCAGTTTCTGCAGGAAAGGCTTTAAAGCAATCAAACAACACGAGAGCTCTTAGCACCCTCTCTCCTTCCTGTCTGCAGCAAAAATCATATTTGCATTTTTTCTATGGACTGTTGTTGTCAAATTGAAATTCAGGGATGGAAAATTGGATCCTGCTGAGTTCTGATGGCTTTTTTTTTTCTTGTATCTGAATTTCTGATGGTCAGCGGCATTAAGGAAAACTCACACTGACTTCAGCAATGAAAATTGGACCCTGCATTGGCATCCTGGGAAAGGGAGGGGAAGAGCTGCCAGTTCAGCAGCTTACCAGAAACATTGTCCCAGTTTTCAGCCTGGAAAATGAAAAAAACCATTTCTGTGTACAGGTATGTTTCTGCCTGTCATTTTGGGATCCATCCACTTTTCCATGTTGTTATTTGAAAAGACAGAACATGTTGAGGTTTAACATGTACTATAAGGGAAACACGTGCAGCTTTTTGACTGCTCAATACCATTAATAACCAGACATTACAAATTCAAAATGAGCTGTATGGAGGCCTCTTCTTCTCTGTTTTTATTCTCTTTAAAAGTCTCTGCCATGTCTGCCCTGGGACCACAAAACACAATAAAACATATTCTGTAGCTAATTCACACTAACTGTCATCATTAGGCATTTAACAAGCAATGTCAAGACAATGTCCATGCAGCTGGAAGTGTCTCCACTTGCTGTCTTTCCTAATCAAGAATTAACTCCTCTTTCTTCTCACAAGAGAACATGAGTTCTCTTCTTTCTCACTTTCCAGGCCCTTTGTCATCAAAGATTAGTCCAGATTTATGACCCAGTTTTGCCATGGCAGGCAGGGTTAGTGGGTTATTTTTCCTAAAGAACAGTGCTGCTAGGTCCCAGCTCTCTCTTAGTTCTTTGGAAATGCTCACATTTCCCTGGTTTGTATTGGTGGCTCTCCAGTGACCTGGTAAACACAGCCCTCCAAGCTGTGCAAGCACAAAAATGTGGGTCAGAGTCTGCAGCATTTACAGGAAAAATAGAGGGATGACAGTTCCAACTTTCAAATTATTCACCAGAAAGTAGGTCTGCTCCTGGCCTTCTCAGGAATTACTTTCCCTCCCACAAATAAGTATTCCTAGCCCACCCCTCAGAGCATTGCCTAAAGCATTACTGGATATTATATAAATAGGAATTATTGAATTAATGACTAGACTCCAGTAAGGTGTAAAATGCCTCTACCAAGACAATCCATTGAAGTGAGTGATTCCATTTTTCACCTTAAAGATCTCATGGGAAGGGTTAAGAATACATTCATTTTTGCTTCTTCCATTCTGAGCCAAGAAATATAGAAACATCTCCACATGGGAAGGCAGCACTTCTGCAGAAAGCAAACCCAATTTCTTCCTTGTTCGGCTCTAGAGATTTGGAAGTACACTGATCAAAGAGCCAAAAGGCAGAGAGCAGTTTGCACCTCCCCTTTGGTCTGCACAAATGACAAGAGATATTTTTTGTGGGTAGTTTGTGTCTTTCATTTTTTAGTTTCCATGAGAACCTCTTGTTCAGGAATGTGCTGGAGTCATTTTGGGGAGTGTGAAGAAGAGCAGGTTTCTCAGATCATGACAGTATTTTACTCTTGATCCAAAACACCTTAAAGAACAATATTAAACCTGTGTCTTAGGTCCATCCCTGGTTGGAGGGATCTTCCAATGGCTTTCCTTGACTTTTGACAACTTATTTTTAGTACAGGGTAAGTAAAACCTCATGGTTAGCATGGAGAAGAAATCCTAATATAAGTGAAGTTGTGAATGCTGATGGTGTTTCCTGCTTCCCTACTGCCTCTGGGAAACTGAGGGCAAACTAACTCCTGACCTTAGGATGAACAGAAGAGGGATTTGACCCTTCTCCAGCACCATCCCAGTGAGCTTGTTCAACACACAAAAGAAATGATGTTACTCCTCAGAAGTCAGTGATTTTATCAGTCCTCTCACTTAAGAAATGATCGATTTTCTCATATTACCATGATAAAATCTAGTCTGTAATATGTAGGTCATGAAGTCATCTTTCTCCACCTTCCTTGTCTCCAGGCACAGTACAACCAGAATTAATGGCAATAATAATAAACTCCTTTGGAGTTTAACGATTATTCATTAGCAGGAGTACATCAGTTCCGCAGCCTCCTCTCTCCTTGGATGCCTGACACTCTGGGCTGCTCTGCTTATATTTAAGAGAAACAATCAATGAGCACTGTGCAGGCCTGGCTTTCTGGGCTGTTAATCTCTTCATTACTCAGTTAGGCACAGTCCCCTTGGCTTCAGCTGAACCCATGTGCCAAAAGAAAAGCCCACAGCATCAAACACATCCTTAAAGGCGAGCACGTCACCAGGCTGCATCTCCTGAGAACAGCAGTGTCCTGGGACAGCAGGAATGTGCTGGTGACAAGAGCACACCTGGGGCGTGTCCCTCACCACCTCCATCTTCCAGCACACAGATGAAGCTGAGAAGCCATGTCCATATCCTAAAACCTTCCTGGGACTCTGGGAGATCAGAGTGGGGCAAGAACAGGGATGAGAAATCACCACTCCTCTGCAGGGCCCTTCCTCCACCATCCAGAGACTTGGGCAAGAACCCAAGTGAGGGTTGAGACCTCAGGAGGCAGCAGGAAGAGCTCCAGCAACTTCAGCAGGACTGATATTTCACTGGGAAGGACTTTAACAACCTGTGGCCCTGTGACTCAAGTGTTTCATCCAGGCCTGAAGCTCATCCTCTGAGCAGAAGGTCTCACCCGATTCCGAAGCTCTCCTGGCATTTCCCTTGGGCTGAACACCATGGCAGGGAGAGCATCCTGCAGGTGGAGGCCTCCAAGCTCTCTCTTTTCTCTCTTTTTGGCCTCTGAATATAATTAATCCAAGCTTTTATGAGGCAATTCACATCCAGATTTTATTAGAAGTGTATGAGCTATGGAAGGCCTTTTTATTTCCTCGGTGTATTCAGTACATAAAGAACTGGTGCTCTGGTTAATTTTATTTCTTTGCTTTCTGTGTTTTTAATAATGATCTCCTCAGTTCCATTCAGTTCTGAAAAGGTGGGAGAGATGGAAAGAGATGAGTTGGAATAATGTAATCACGTACTGCAGACAGAGAAATATTGGTTAAAGTATAATGAATATATGACTGAGGCAGAGACATAAATGACTACTTTAAGTACAAAATCTGATGTATTTCCACACCTCTCAGGCATGGGAATGCACTCTCAAAAAAAAAAAAAAAACAACAAAAAAAACCCCACAAAAAAACCCACAAAAAACCAAAACCAAAACCAGATATCATTTCAAGAAGAAAGTAAAATGATATAAAAACTTACTTTTATAAAAATATTGTCCAGTTATAGCTCTGGGACCATACTGTATATGGGTTGTTTTATTTTTACTGGATTTTTGAAACCAAACAAGACAAAGACTTACCAGAACAACAACAAAAAAAAATCTTCCTGTGATACAAGGTATTTGTGGTGGGGGGGGTGACAGTAGGAAATGACACTCAATTCCAAGCTCATACAGGCCAAGGCTTGTCCTTCTGGTATTTCTTTCATCCCCCAGCTGAGACCTCCCTGTCCTTGCAGCTGCCTGATGGAGGATATCAAACCAAAGACACTTCCACCACCCACTGCCCCACTCCTTCTGCACAGAGGATTTTTCCAAGTGCATCCAACCAGACTGGAGCACCAGGCAGGCTCAGGATGGCTGTCTGGGGCTCACAGAAAGGCAACCAGGCTTTGTAAGCCTCAATTAAAACCCAGGGAGGGATTTAGCTCCATTTTAACATCATTCCTTTATCTGATACTCACAGTCTGCATGTCATTAAGTGAATGTGTTTTGGTTTCTGGGGGATGCACACAGTGCAGGCATTGAGAGACTCAGCAGTGAGTGTTTCCTACAGGCCACATAATGGGAAAATTAAAATCTGCCTGTACTGAACATGGAACCCCCTGGCAGGGTCAAGAAAATTAATTCTAAATAAATGGAGTTAAACACCAAAGAATCTCCTTCTTGTTTGGCCCAGTTTTTTTCCCCCACAAAAAATCATGCTACCAGCAGCACCTCTACAACTGGATTTTTTTTTCTTTTAAAAACACTGGCATAGGCTTTCCAGAGTACCTGTTGATGCACCATTCTTAGAAACAGTCACAGTCAGGTTGGATGAGGCTTTAAACAACCTGATCTAGTTGATGATGTCCCTGCTCATTCCAGGGCATTGAAACTAGAGGACCTTTAGAGATCCCTTCCAACTCAAACAATTCTATGATTTTTATGAATTTTCATAAAAAAAGAAACCCTCATGAGAAGCCTTGTGTTGACCCAGCTTAAAACATAAAGGTTGATACACAGTAGGCTGGAAAGGTTCCCATCTTTCCTGAAAATCTGTGTGTTGCTGCCAGCGAGTAACATGCAGCTTTTAGCTAGTTCCTAAGGAACCAACAGAGGTGTAACCAGGTGGTGGGGAGTGTGGCTGGGCCCCATTGCAGTGTTTTGGGGTGCTGGGGACCAAGGGCTCTCAGAGAGCCCCAAAGCTCATTGAGGCCCCTCCACACCCCAGCTGAACCCAACCTGAGGTCATCCCTGCTGCTCCAGCTCCTCCTGGAGGGAGAGAGGTCTGGATGTTCCATTCCCATCCTGCTTCTGCAAATGTCGACAAGCACAATTTCTCTTGCTTTTGAACCAAATGCAAAACCTCCCTGGAGACCTCCCCTGCATTTTGACCCTCATTTTCGCTGTCCACACCCTCCTGCACCCACCTCATCCAGAAGCTGAGCAGGAGCATCATTTTTAACAAGATGCTGCAGATTCAGCAAAGTAATTAATCTCAAGAGCAAGCGCTGACCACTTTTTCCTGGTAATTCATTTAAAGTGGGAAGTTAATTCCATTCAATGGAACTGGCCTTCAGAGAGACACAGGCTTTGAACACCCCCGAGTGAAGTGGTTCTGGCACAAACCTTCCTCCTCCTCCTCTATCTGCCCTGACCCCATCCCCTAGGGAATGCCACATGCCAGTGCTGTGTGATCCTCCCTCTCAAGGCTGATTAGCCAGAGCTGGAGAGTTCAGGGAGGTGAGAGCATCGGCATCCTCGTGCTGACGTTTGATCGCCAGCGGCTGCCCGTGCTCCCAATTAGCCTGCAAACGCTGCCTCTGGCTCACAAATACTTTAAAAAATGAAGTTTGACGAAAAGCCACCTGCGTTGCTGTTCTTCAACCCTCTCTGTCATATCAAAGCCTTTGAGAATATCTGAGGACAACTTTTATAGCTGAGAAGTGCCCATTTGAGCGCTGGCTCATTAGTGCTGTGGCTGTGCTGCCCATGGAGATGCAGAGCATCCATCAGCCCACTTACCAGGAGCACTCCTGAATACCAGCAAGTGTGTTAGGCTGGAAAGTTACCTCTGAGGGAGCCACCGAAGGGTTTTGCAAGCAGAAAGGTCACCCAGCTCATTGGCTTCTAGGGGAGGTGATTAGAGCGGCGCGTTTCGGGAGCCATGGCACCCCGCAGCAAGTCCATTCCCTGGCTCTTTTTTCTCCCTTCGCTCACAGTAATGATCTGCAGCTCATCACAGGGGGCTCAGTGAGGGAGGACAGCAGCAGCACTTATTTTAATAAATAACTTTCATGAGCTGGCTTTCCAGGCTGCAGCTTGGTGAGGGATGTGATGAACACTGGGAGGAGAGATTGAGAGACACTGGCACAGGGTGCCCAGAGCAGCTGTGGCTGCCTCATCCCTGGAAGTGTCCAAGGCCAGGCTGGGCAGGGCTTGGAGGAGCCTGGGACAGTGGAAGGTGTCCCTGCCCATGGCAGGGGTGGAACAAGATGTGCTGTAAGGTTCTGCAGGACAAGGCTGGTTTGTGCCTCCTTGATCTTCTCTCTGATAAGTTAACATTAAAAATATTGCTAAAGCATTTCCCTGAGCAATGACTCCAGCCTAAGGCCTGTGGTGGGAAGGTCCCAGGTTTCTGGCAGGGCTGGTGTATTTTGAGGTGTGTGTCTGCACTGAGGAGGTTTTGGGGCAGTTCTGCTCAGTTTCAGTGTATTTTCCAGGACTAGCTGCACTCTGGGCTCTAAGTGACCACAGCAGACCTGCTCCAGCTGCTGCTCAGGCCAAGCTCCCTACAAAGCAGAAATCATCACCAATGTGTTTGCAAAATAGTTAGGAAAAGCATTTGCACTGGGAAAACAGAAGGAATATCTTTAGTTGTTCCTTCTGCAATTTAACATGACTGTTAGAAACATCTGATGAAAATAGTGCCAGTAACATTGGCAAGCCTATCTCCCTCCAAAACCAAAATACATCACAGCATTAACCACACTTTAATGGATGAGCTCAAAAATAAAGGCTGAAGTGGGAGGAAAATTCTGAGAATTTTTCCCCCCCTTTCAAAACAGCTCCTTCTTTCTCCAATACATTTATTTTGCATTATTATTTCTCATGTAACTGTGAAAAAATTAAATACTTGAAAACACAACAAAACATATAAATTAAACCAAATGTTTTGATTAATGCAAACCCACTGGCATTTCTTTTCCTGAATAATTTAAAAATTAAGCTGAGAAAACCAATTCCTTGTCTGAGAAGCCTCTGTAAAAGGGAATGTTTGGTATTTTGCAACACTTCTGTTAAGTGTTGGACTGGTGTCAGCATCTCATTCTTTTAACACTTAGAACAATTTTAACCCACCCACACTCCAGCTCTGAATTATTTAGGAAAAAATGTGTCTTTCTAGACCTTCTCTGTAGTTCCTTAGCACAGTGTCTGGTTGTACTCAGCATTTCTTATATAGGATAAAAATACTGTATTTAAATAACAGTGACAGTGTCCACAATATGTATATCTTTGAAGCAAAGTTGGGCCATATTTTGTCCTCCATCCCTCACTTTTGTATCATAAAAATGTAAGGGATTTCTCCTGTATGGGAATAATCTGATCTAGAAAAGAAAATTAATGTAACTTTTATGGGTGACCCTTTCTCTTGTTCAGCAGGCTTTTGTTAGGGAAGACAATTCCTCCATATAGCTGCATTCAAATAGACAGAAAAAAATCAAATTATGTTTTTCGGAATGTTTTAAGGTGTCATTTTAATGAGCCTGCCTTTCCATTAGTGCTGGAAATAAAATATTCACTGTGAGGAAAGAGTAAATATTGTCCCACAGGCAGAATGAGGCAACCAGAGGCAGAGAGAGAGAAGCCACACTGGATGACACAGGCTGTGTGCAGCTGGATTCCCTATCCCAAAGCCAATATTTCTGCAGTGTGGAACAAGGCTACTTTTCTGACCCATTCTTGGACTCAAATGGAGCCCTGAAGCCTTTGAATACCATCAAAGTCATAAAGGTGATTCCATGCATCCACAGTGAGGTTCTCACACAGACTGGATGGGAAGGAACTTGGTAGAGAGCAAAAACTGAGCCAAGCTGGGCCCAGCTCCTGCTCAGTTAATGAAGGCAGAGCTTTGGCAGTGTTTGAGCTGTGTTTAGCACATGGTTTACTTGGGCTGGCTCCCTGGGAGAAATCTACTGAGCAGCAGCTTCTCGGCTCATCTCTTCTGGGAAGGCTGCTCAGGGACACACAGAGAATGGCAGGAGGAGACACCAAATCCCCCACTCCTCAGAGACATTCTGTCTTAAACTTCTGCCTCAGGGCTTTCTGCACGTTCTGGATCTTCTCCGTGATCACGGTGTCACTGAGGTGATCCCCAAACTTCTGCTTCAGCAGCACCCGGATGATTTTGATGCAGCGTTCGTCCATCATGGGCTTCGCCTCCCGGAAGGTGTTGCCCCTGCGCCCTGTGATGGAGTGGCTCTGGATGTAGTCAGAGGTGAAGAGTTTGTAGAGCAGAGTCTTGCAAGCTGTGCTGATTTTCTGGTCAAACCTGATGGTCTCTTTGAGCTGCTCCTTGGTGTAGCCATTGAAGAGCTCCACCACCTCACACGGCTGTCGGTGGGGCTCCTCCTGGAAGGACAGGGATTCCAGCCTCTGCACCTTCTTCTTCAGAGATAGGACGTCCTGTTGGAGGTCCAACACCATCCTTTCCAGCTGCTCCATCTTCTCCACCCTGAAAAATTAAAGTTGCTTGTGTAAAGGCAAGAAGACACCATGTCCTCAGTCTGGACGTCACTCCTCCACCCAAGCAGTGATTAGATGCCTTCTGCCAGCAGGGCAGGACAACTCTTCTGACAGACTATTAGCCCTTACAGCTATTCCTGGGTGAAGAGTAAGGCAGGAGAGAAAAATGACATGGTCTGGACTTTTCAGTGCTCAGGAATGTTCATTTTAAACCTCAACTCCCCCCTTGGCATGCATACATGGAGACTTTGATGCTCAATTTTCTTCTTATTTGTAAGGAAAGACATAAAGCCTGTCTTGTAAGTCCCAGGACACATGTATTTGGGGTATTAAACAACAGACTTGTGGGAAATGACAATGCAAGAACCATAACTTGAATTTTTTGGCACCCATTTCTTTGCAAGAAAACTGTCCCTAGCATCACTTTATCACTGGATGCTGGCCATCAAAGTAACGAGTAATAAGACAAGGCACACACAACCATGTTTTGATTGTTATAGGCAAGAGCTTTGTAGTTTCTGCACTGCTTTAGAGCCTTCTTGCATCTCTAAATCTAAGCCCTACAATGAGAAACACCTGGTTTGATTGTAAAGTGACTCAGCAACTTTGGAGTTTAAAATTGCCCCACTTTGTCACCCATCTGTGATCTCACTGCTCACTTTTGTAGTGAGAAGGAGAACACAGTTAGGAACAAGTGCCTTCTTTTGCTAATTACCTTTCCATCTCACCGGGACTGAAATTTTTGTGAGCCCTCTCAAAGCCATCCATCTCTTGAAAAGCATCAATCTTTCGCTCCTCACGGCTGGAAGAAACAATCAAGTTAAACAGCACTGCCACAAACAGCTTTGTGCTCATATTCAGATTCATTCCTGAGGAGAATTATCTGGAATTCAAAGCAAAGTCAATTCTGGCTTCATTTGCAACAACAATGAAATAGACTGAGAGGGAACATGAGGGGTTCTCAATGTGGACAAACTCCTCTGAATCCCCCTGGCACACAGATATGGGGGACCTCCCACTGACCCGCCATGGAATTAGGACTTCAGAGCACAGGCTCATTTCTCTGCTGTGTGTGCCCACACAAACTCCTGTTATCTTCTGTGCTTTGGGTTAACCTCCATGAGCATCAACTCAAATCAAGCACTGCCAGAGAATGGAGACAGTGTGGACAGAAATCAATATGTGTGGTGTGAAACATTCAGGCTCCTTACTGTGCTTTCAGGTGTTACCTGTTCAGACAGATCTGCTGCTGGCACGGGGACAAGATGCCATCTGACTTCCTCTTCATTGGAAGGGCAACATAATCTGCAGCAGGGGTGAGAGACAAGCTGAAAAAGCAGCTGTTGAAAAGGTCCTGAACCCCTCTATCTCCAGAACAGATTATATAAGCACCCCTTCTAGATTTCATGGCAACACCTTATTCCATTTGCAAAACAGTGATCCAGACAGACTCTCCAGAACTGATCAATGGGGATTTGTTATTAGAAAAAAAGTGGCATCTCAAGGGCTTCTGTTCTAAGTGTAAATGATATGGTGGGGGCAAGGCAAGCAGAGCTAACTTGTCTCTGGATGCTGCTGTTAGTCAGCAGGTAAATAAGACACTAGCATATTTTCATAAGTGCATTTAATGGGTGTAGTAGTGGGTGGAAAAATAGGGAAATAGGCAAATCTGAGAAGGTTTGACTAATGGAGACAGAGGGCTTTGGGGAATTTCAGTTATTCAGGCAGTCATTCATTCAGATTGTCTTTTGGCTTGTGGGGAGAGAACTGCTAGCCCAGGAAACAACTGGTGCCTGACAGAGCAGAGACCATACACTACATATGGGAATCTCCCTTTAGAAAGCCCTCCTGGAACAGATGTCCCAGGCAGAAAGGACCAGGAAATGCCATCTCGAACCTCTGTAGCCCTCAGACAAAGCCCATACAGCCCCGGAGCAAAGCAGAGGTTTTCTGACTGCTCTGCAAGTCCCCATCCCACCCTGTCACTCAGGACCAGGCAGCACAGCCAGAACCCAGGGTTACCTCTGGCAGCTGGACCAGCCCTGTCCTCTTCACTCTGGGAAGTCCCTGGCCCTGGCATGGCCATGGTGATGAAGGTGGATGAAGGTGTGAAGGCACTGGCTGGGTGGGGGGGAGCTGCAAGTGAGCAGGGACTCCCTGCCACGCTTCCCAGGACATGCCTGTCCTTGATGGAGGAGCTGCTGGCGTCATGGGGCAGGCTGGCCTCAGCCACCCTCAGCAGTGGCTTTGCAGGATAGTTCCTGTCACTGGGGAATTTCCTGGATGCATTCCCTGATGTCCATTTTGGAAAGGTTTTCCTGGATTTTTTTGGTGGGGATGGCATCATGCTGTGGACAGCTGGTTCTTCTTCTGAAAGGAAGGGAGATACTCAGGATGAGCAATGGGCCAGCAACGTGTCTATCTTCCACTCCCACTCAGTGCTTTGTACACTCATTGCAATGATGTGAAATTTATGAAGGGACTACAACATGCTCAGCATCCTCCCACCCAAAAAGCTCCATGGAAGTTGAAAGGTGCAATTTTCAAAAGCCCTTACTCACTTAACTTCTCCAGGAGCTGTCGATCTTCCAGCAGCTTCTTCTCCAAAATACCTTTGTGCTCTGTAGGATGATAAGATCTTTCAGCACTAAATTCCTTCTGCTCCTAAACAGCCCCAAATTGCAAACCCAGGCCAGGGGGGTGTCACTTACCACTTATGCCTTCCACCACACCCCAGTACAGCCCACTGAATCCAGGGCAGCGGGCCAGGACCTGCTCCCCCACGGTGTAGAGGTGGAAGGGCTTGCGGGGCTCCTTGATGTTCTCGATGTTGATGACCCGGCTGCCGTCGGGCCAGCTGATGAGCACGTAGAGCTTGGCTGACATCAGGGCTGCCCACCTGGAGCAGAGGGACAGTATGGGAATGTCACCACAGGGGTTTGGGCTCTGTGGGTGGGAGTGTTCACAAGCTGTGCTTTACCCAGGCCAGCACAACCTGCAGATATAAAATACTTGGCTTTAAATTTTCTCTACCAGTTATTTCTCTGTTCCCATTCCCACCCTTCTGAGCTTGCCTCATCCTAAAGCCCTTTGCTAGGAGGCTGTCTTGGGTCTGACTGAGCACAGCACCACATGCCTTCAGTGCATCCAAGTGTCCTTTGCAGTGACAGCCATGGCAGGTCTCAGCTGGGATCAGGCAGGGCCAGCCCCCATAGCTGACACTTTGAGCAGATGCTGAACAACCCACTGAGCAGACACAGGCTGGTTCCTCTGCCCCTGTGAACCATCACAGCTCAAATTACTTCAGTGGATCTCCAGCAGTTTGCTCCAGTGCAGGGCTGTGTCTGTGTGATATCAAGGCAGCGCAGAGAAGAGACTCAAAAAGACTCAGGGGTATTTCAGGAAATGATTGTTCCCTTGCCTGCACAATTATTTCCCCCAGTAAACATCAAAATGCTTTGATAAGGAGAACAGAAAATTCCCTTCATTTCACCCATGGGGAAACTGAGGCACAGACCAGTGATAGATATGTCTAAGGCAATCAAGCAACAAAGCTGCAAGGAGCTGGATCCTAAGTCCTGGCCCACGGCTCTGCCCACTGAGCTTTCCCTTTCTGCCCCTGGAGCTGCAGGCTTCAATTACCGGAGAAACTGGAGAGCCAGGCTGGTGGTGATTTCCAAAATCTCCCATGCCAGAGGAGCAGCCGAGGAGCCGAGGGCTGCTGAGCTCAGGAGCAGTTTCTTTCCAGCTCCTAAGGGCCCTGGCAGCATCACCCCAGTCCTGCCTGCTCTGCTCAGCAGCAGGATTTGGCAGAAGGGTTGTGGGGACAGGGCTGAGCCCACGTGCTGGGCACCAGTGAAGAATGGCCACGGTGTCCAAAGAAAATGGGAGGAAGCTGGGGCAGGCAGAGGAGAGTTGGAGCTGGCAGAAAAGGCAGCTAGGACCCAATTTATTCCAGTTTCTTGCTTTGTCTCCACACCCCCATTAAAGTCCTGCCTGGATTTGATTCTTCTCACTTGGAAGGTTCAAGTTCACCCTGGAGAACTTTCTCCTTCCCTATCTCATCCACCATCAGCTGCAGCAAAGCTCCCTGCAGGAACTGTAACTCTCCCCAAACCTGCCAGTCTGCCCCGCTGGCACAGTCTCACACCTGGTTTTCTCCAGCCCTTTTCTCCTGACTGATACACACCCTGGCATTGATTTTTTTTATCATGAAGCACGATATACAAATGATCTGAGTGACTGTCTCCCTACATCCCTTCCCTGAAACAGGCAGCTGCCCCCAGCCCTCTCCCAAACACAGGGAAGGCTACAGAGCAGAAACTGGGATAAATGCATAGCTGAACCCTCTCCCTCTCAGAAACAGATCTCCACATTCCAGACAGCAAACAATTC
Organism: Chloebia gouldiae; assembly: GCA_003676055.1. Lineage (NCBI taxonomy): Eukaryota > Metazoa > Chordata > Aves > Passeriformes > Passeridae > Chloebia > Chloebia gouldiae. The sequence goes on from QUSF01000056.1 coordinate 2,813,442, forward strand.
CAGCCCAAACAGCTCTCTAGAGGGGTTTTCCTTTAACATTTAAAGAAAACACACTGATCTTCATTCCCCAAACCAGTTGTTCATTTTCCCTTATGAAAGCAACAAAACTACACAAACACAAAAACAGAGAGAGAAAAAAAAAGAGCGATCACAATCCTGATAGCAACAGAGCTGCTCCTTGCCTGGTTAGCACTGCTCCAGGTGTTGAGTCTTGCAAGATGTCTCCTGTCTCTCCAGGTCTCTGCTGCCTGTTCCAGGAGAGGAGGTGACTGGACACTTCCTTGCCTTGGGCTTGTCCCTTCACTACAGGTCCTTGTCAGGTCTCCTTTGTCTGGCTTGGAAAGCTCCCACCTGCTGTCCCCACTGCAAAGGAAAGAAAGAGCTTTTGCTTTCTTTTGTCCTGGTTGTTTTGTTTCAGCATTATTATTCCTGTTCTTTTCCCATATACATATATTATTTTTTTCCTTAGCTTGTTTCAGGTCTGTTTCTTACAGGGAGAGAAAGCAGAAGAGAAGAGAAAAAGCCTTGGGTTTTTTGGAGCATGAATAAACCTTGCATTTCCATGAGTTATTCATGAATAATTCATGAAAATGCATGATTAATTCAGGTTCATGAATTATTCAGGAATAATTCTCGAACATTCCTGGTTAATTCATGCTCACACAGTGACTCAGGCTCTAGGGCTTGGAGAATTCCTTTCTCCCTGAGAAAGGAGAAGAGAAGCTTAGAGAAGCTGCATTGTGCACTTGCTGTTTACTGCCTCTGAGAAGAGAACATATTTTGGGCCCTTTTTGAAACAAGAACTTGAAAAAAAATTAAATGCCTGCAGCCTCCTGCTCACAGAGGAATAACAGAGAACCAAAAGAAAAAAAATTTAAAAGAGAGAAAGAAACTGGACTTGCTCACAGAGGAAAGCCTGGCAGCAAGTTTTATCCCCTTTCAATGCATTTTTCTAACCCCATATCCCTGGTTAGGATACAGCTCACTGCTTTAGTTTTTACCTTCTGTGCAAAACAAAAGGACCATCCCCATAGGTTTGTGCTTGAGGAGTCAAAGGGAATTGCCGTGCCTCGTGCCCATCTGTCCCACTGTGTGTGTGTGTGCAAAGTGTCTTCTCCCATTTGCCTGCTGTGATGTCCCCACAACGAATACCAGCTCATCATTCTATTCGGTTTTATTTGGTTTTCTTTAATCTCTTTGTTTGATTGGTTTGCATGGGTTTGTTTGTTTGGGCTTTCGTCTGTTTTGGTTTGAGATTTTTCTTTGCGTTTTTAGAAGCAACAGGTGAAGTTGGCATAGACAAACTCAAGAAAATGTAAACCAGGCTTGACTTTCCAGAAATTCCTTGTGGCTGGGTTTAATTGCATCCTCCAGGCTCAGGATCACCAGTATATTTGCAGGTTTTCCTCTGCATCATCAGCTTGCCCAGACTCCGCTCGATGTTTCACAAATGGAGAAGACAATGGATATTGTGCCAAGCTTCCTTTCTAACAGC
>QUSF01000057.1:8958-30049 GCA_003676055.1 Chloebia gouldiae
TAAATATAAATATAAATATAAATATAAATATAAATATAAATATAAATTAAATATAAATAAATATATGCTGCACATTGTTCTCTGTTACAGGTCATCCAGGAAGTTTGGGGTCTGCAGAGGAGAGATCCAGAGGAAATATTTACATATCTTTCAGTCAACAAAGGCAAAGGCAGTGAAAATAGAAAAGGAGTGTGATATAAACAGGATGCTTTCATTGATAACTGACAAGTAGTTTATTTGATTTATAACTTAAAAAATACAATGTATACAAGCATATTAACATATATTTATTAATTAGTAGTGAATGTTTCTTTGTCAAGTCATTGTTTAGTCTTTTCCACATACAAATTCACTCATGTGTAAGTGGAACTCATCAGAAGTAATCCAGGGTATAATAAATATTTTTGAAATACATTTAGTGGAATCTACCACATTTATATCCTTTTTTTCTTTTTAAAGGAACAGATGTTCCTTTATGAATGAGTAGAGAGAAATATGTTCTTTAGAAAGAACAATTTTAACCCTCTCACTGCCTGTTTTGACTTGCACTGTCCAGGCCACACAAGGAATTTTCTACGAGTTAGGCCACCCCAGTGGGAACTGGAAAAAAAGCACAGAAGGGTGGAAATTGCTGCTGGAAGCAGCTGGTTCCTGCTGGAGGTGAGGTTTGTTCAGCACATCCTGGTTCATGGGCCTGGAAAAAAATTCCCATTGTGGCAAAAAATGGAACAGAGGTGCTGAGGAGCATCAGGAAGGGAGTGGGAAGGGGCCAGGGAGGGGATCCTGCCCCTCTGCCCTGCCCAGCTGGGGCTCCTCCGCAGGGCAGCCTCCAGCCCTGGGTTCCTCAGCACAGGAGACACCAGGAGCTGCTGGAGCAGCTCCAGGGCAGGCACAGAGAGGATTTGGGCTCTGCAGCATCTGGGCCTGGGCAGGCTGGAGAAGGGAACGCTGAGAGGGGATCCCGTCCATCCATCCCACATCTCCAAGCCCAGCAATGCTGTGGTTCTGTGATTCTTAAAGTCATACAGAGTGAATACCATGGTCCTAATGAGAAATTTTTAAAGCATTTTGTCCATCCATCATGGGAGTTTAACTATATCAACACATAGGAAAGAATTAACTATGAATGAAATGTGTATTTGATTATTAATTAAATATATTTTATAGCATTCAAAATGCTTTGCAGTGTACTTTAGTGGCATCCAGACTTCACTTACTTCAGCTTTTGATGTGAAGCAATTACTGAAGCATTAGTTTTGAGTTACACATCTGAATAAACCAGAGAAATCTTTATGTGATTTTGTGCACATATGCAGACATTTAAACGTCTTTAGCGATATTTGTATGCAATATTTAATCCTGTTTATGAAAGATGATAACATCTTGAACATCTGTCTTGGCATTTCTCTGAAGTGGCTCAAAATAAGCTGGGTCTTAGGAAAGAAATCCCATTTGTAGGTGTCAGATTTTTCATCTGAATTCCCAAGAGATCAGTGCTATTTGCTTGGAGGTGTTTGCCCAGCTGCTTCTCAGACTTGGCTGAAAAAGGGTCACATTACACACTTTTGCCTTGGACAGTCTGGTGTGAACATTGTTGGGCAGTTACTTTGGAAAGCTACAGTAAATCCAGCTTCCAGGGGAAAAATGGGATTTTTATGGAACTGCTCCAGAGCTGATGTGCATCAGAGGTGGTCTGAGTCTAGGAGAGAACATTCCCATGTGGGCCAAGCTGGGATGGGCAGCAGCTGAACTGGAGATGATCAGAGGGAGAGGGGCATTCTCTGCTCCAGAAATCCAGGACAGGTTTAATTTCCTGGAAAACACAGGCACACTCGGAAGAAACTTCTTGAAATATCTTGGATGTTCCTGGTTCTTGGACAAGGAGCAGGAAATCCAGCTAGAAAGGAAAATAAATTAAAAAAAAAAAGAAAGAAGTAGTTTGGAGATTTAACCAAATTAATGTAAATCCCAACTGATTCACTATTAAAATGGATTTCTAAGCTTTATATAATTATCTTTTTTTTCTTTTCTTTTTTGCATTTAATGGGATTTTCATGACTGTTTCAATCAGGTGTTGAAATTCAGTTTGTTGGTTGGTTATGTACGTTGGTGGCTATTGTCCCTTTACACTTTCTTAATGACTTAGAAGGTAGAAAAACAGTGAATTTCAGATAATGAAATTGTAATAGGATCCATAACAGAAACATATAAATGCACACACTCTGCTTTCCATGCCCTATGGAGAGGGAATTTTTATTTACTTGTGAAATTGGTTACAGATGGGATAGGAATTGCCATAAGCAACTCACAGCCTTTCACTGCTGAATCTCTTCTGAGCTGCAGAGCCACTTTTCAGAAGCAAGAAGTGATTGAGTAACTGTCATTAACCAGTTGACATAAAGTAGAAGAAGTGTTAGAAGCCCATATTCAGTTGCAAATTTGTTGTTAGGTACCAATTAATTTTGTTTCAGATGCTTTCAAAATCCAACATCTGAGAACTTCTACTAGGAAGAATCCCATATTGTATTTATTTAGTAAAAGAGGTTAATGGGAGTTTACCTTGCTCATATGTATGGGTTTTGATTTAATTTTTTAAAAATATGACTTAAGTTGTCCAAAATTAAACAAAAAAATTAGGAGAAAATAAAGGATGAAAGGGTGCCACTGTTCATAGATCTTCCTCTAGCAGCAGTGAGAAACTGTGTGTTCTCTAAATGAATATTTTCAATATACAAGAAACGAGAAGGAGAGTCACTGCACAGCAGGGCCATTCTGTTTACTATTTTATTAGCATTGTTTCTTTGGTGTAGTAGTGCAAATATGTTACTAGCAGATTAATGATTTTTTTTTCCTGTTTAGCCAGAGAAAGCAGGCTCATAAGTAAATTCAGGATTAAGTGGCAGATATTTCTGTACAAAAACTGGACCCAGACAGCTGGTTCCTAAGTGACTGTGAAATACAACTGCTTCCTGTTAACCCCATGAATGCATATTTGACCATCTTCAGTTGATTAAATTAACAGAGGAATGTCAACTCAGTCTGTTTTTTGAAACAAAATTATCTTCTTTCTTTTTTATTGCCAATTAGTAGTCATAAGGAGAGACTTTTAGGGAAATAATTTTCATTATCACAGATTCTTATTGTTTCTTACCTTGTGTCTTGAAAGCTTAGTCTTCTGTATGTCCTTCCCAGCTAAAGACAATGGGAAGCAATTATAAATATAAGGAAAAACATTAAAATAAACTTAGATTATCCTCAGGAGCAATAAATCAGGAATACCATAGGGGCTTTTTGATGGATCCAGGGCAATGTCCCACAAAGTTTCAGGGTAAAGATAATTAGCTATTAATTTACCACAGCAAACTATTACAATCACACTGCCCAGGGAAAGCGAGTTCTAATTGCTTCAGCACATTTCCAAATGGAATAATTATTCCATCCAGAGAGTGTATTTGTATAGCAATTGTCATTTATTAATTGTAGAAATGGAACATGTTGCATCTGGAGGAATTAAAAAGGAATGATGTAGTCTGAGCAAGGGATGCTGTCTGGGAAGCCAGCAGTAGTGCAAAAAACTCACAGGCTGTGCAAAAGTGAGCAGATAAATGGTGTTTCTGGTTATCTTGTGCACATGGTAATTGCACTTCCAGTGGTTCCTGAGCTCACCAAGAATGTGCATCATTCTTTAAATGCCCTTTTAATGCACTTGTTGGGACAAAGGCATTTTTTCTTGTTATTTAACAGAAAAGGCAAGCCACTCCTCTCACATACACAGCAGTTGACACACCTGCTCTTGGATGCAGTTATAGCTTTCTTTCTGCTGCTGCTTCACTTCTGAGGCAGAACTGGGCTGATTTCTGCTCCAGATGCCATCTCTAGAAGAAATCAGATTAGAAATGCCAGGGAGCCAATGACTAGAGCTGATCATCAGCAGTGTCTTTTTCAGAGCTGTGTTGTTTGTCAAACACACCTGTCTGCTCCCCTTTTTCTTGGTCTCCTATTCTTTTTTAGACACTTCTAATCCTGAAAACAAGTAGGACTGCAAAAGGTGGAAAAATAAGGGCACAGATCTACACCCGTATTGATTTTTTTGTCCAGGTGCTGAAGAAACACTGCTAAAGTATTATCTGTGTTTCCAATGATGCTCTTGCAGGAAATTTCACCAATTAATTTCATAAGCATGCAAAAACTTCACGGTACATTTCATATGTAATATTCTTCTCCTTGTTCCCCCCATCCCCACCACCTGCTGTGTAATCTGGAAATTAGGAGAGCAAAATTCAGCACTGATTTTTAATGATTCATCCTAAATCATCCAGAATAAATGTCTTGCAATAAAATGTCATAAAATTATTAAAATTACCTAATCTCCTCAGACACATAATTACATCTGTGTAATTTTTTCTCCTCCATTAATTTTTGGGGCATTAAGGTTGTAGCAATATATAGAACAATTATTTGTTTTTCCCAAATTGGCATTTCCTTTTTTTTTTTTTAATTATGATTATGCAAAGTTATTTACAGAGGAAAAGAATTAAAAATAAAAGGCCGCATTCTGTGACAGAGTCTAAAGCATAGAAAGGAGAAAGGAAAAATTCTCTCTGTGTGTTCTGGGGAATATGGCAAAATTTACTTAATGTTCCTGCAAAGGAAGAGCAAAAATACAATCCTATGACTGATAATTATTTTGCTCTTTTATTTCCTGTGTTCCACCTCGCAATTTTTTTGTGGCTTAAACATTTAACATGGCACACAGGACAAGAGAAAATGGTCTCAATATGCATTTGCTCAGGTGCAGTCTAGATTTGATATTAGGAAAAAGTTCTTCCCTAAAAGGGTGGTCATGCAGTGGAATAGGCTGCCCAAGGAAGAGAGGGAATCAAAATTCCCAAAACTGCCCAAAACCCACATGGATGTGGCACTTTGGGGACACAGTGGTGGGAAGGAAAATGGTCCCATGCAGTGATTTTGAGGTCTTTTCCAACCTTGATAATGTTATGATTTTATGCTTCTTGTGTCACACAACCCTTACAAGGTCTGATGTTTATTTTATGGATTATTTATCAAAGTGACACAATAGAAAAGTATGGGGTTTTTTTCTGTCATTTCATCATTTTCTCCCACTTAACCTGGTCTTTAGAGACAGGCTGAATTAATTATTCCACATCTGTCTTGGAAGATAAGGAGTTTGCTCAGAAATAACCTGCGGCGTTGCTAGAGGATGAGGAGAGTGCACAGGCCAGGCAGGGTTTTGAATTGCAGGTTCAGTTCCCTGTAATGGATTTGACTGCACAACAAAATCATCAATAAATTTAAGGTGAGTCTCTAAATCACAGGATGCGTGGTGACTTCAAATAAACCCTGCTATTCCATGTTCCTAAGAGACATAAAATCCTCCAAAGGAGCCCTTGCATCTCTAAGGTAGTGGACAGATGATGGTAAATTATACCACGTTAAACTTGTATGATATTTTTAGGCCATTTTAACTGTTGTGGGATGGTTTTAAATATCTCTATCAGTTGCTGAACCTCTGATTCTCAGTACAGATGCATAGCTGCTATGTTCTAGCTTTTCTTCTAAATTGTCAGGTACTTCTAGAGTAATGAGGCAGATTCTGGAGGATCTAAAGACTGAAAGTTGACAATCACAAGTGAGGGAGTAACAGAAGAGACATCAACACATCTCTCTATACACAGATATTCTATTATTTTGTACATTTATCATATTAGCCTATAGTCTTTCAATAAACCTTACTTTTATACCCAACTGCAGTAAAAAGTGAGGTAATAATACAGGCAAAATTTAAATGGTTCCACTTAAAATGTGCACATTTCACTTGCCTTTTAAACTTTAATTCAGTCAGAACAACAAGTTCTGATAACTGTTTCATGTAAACAATCTTTAAATCACTCCCAGAAAAAAATAAGAAAAAAATACAGGAGAGGCAAGGGGGAAGGAAAGATCAAAATGGGAGAGAATTCTAAAATAACTTTTCCCTCAATGCCTCATTTTTACTAGCATTGCCTAAAGATTGCTGCTTTGTGTTGTCCAGAAATTATTTATTGTGTTTATTTTACCCAGTGATTTTTTTTTTAAAGATTATTGAAACACGCTGTCAGTTCTCTAACACAGTTTTGCAGAATGGCTCACACAGACTTCAAATCTTAGTCCTGTAGGACAGCCTTGCAGGAGTCAAACTTTTATTCAGGGTATTCTTAGAGAAAGGGAAACAAACTCTCTACTGTAAGAAAAAGCTAAGGAACTGAGCTTGCATTTGAGAAAGATTATTGTGGAGAAAAAAAATCTGCTTATTAAAGAGGAAACAAAGTAGAGATGGAAAAAAGTAATTCCATAGTATGGATGGTGCCCATAAACCGGTTTTGAACCCTTTTTTACCCATACCAATTCACTGCACAAGCATGGCAGTTTCAAATTAAAACTCTTAGCTTTCTATTGTCTTTCTAAGGCAGCTAAGACTATTTACAGAAATCTGGACAACTTTCCCTTCCTGTCTAGTAGCTCTCCTGGAGAGATTTTTGCTGTTCCCAAACCCAAAGTGCATACTTTGGAAACCTGAGTTTCACCTCTCAGAGGTTCATGTTCTGGAAATGGATGTTATTGTATGGGGTAAAATATCCTTGCTGTTGCTATTGTATAATTAATTAGACTGTAAATTGTATAATTAATTAGAAAAGCGATGTTGACTGCTCAAAAACCTGTATTTTCTATGGCATATGGACGTTTGTATTGTAGAGGCTGGGTGGTTTTAGGCTTCATTTTGTTGTATGAAATCTTATCCCAGGCCATTTTGGAGACAAAAGTTGCCTCCAAAGTCATGCCTGGCACTGGGCTGGTTGTGGCATGACCCAGAGGCTGTCATGGATAAGGCTGTGCCCTAGAGAAATCATGTTTATAAACTTTTGTTTTGGGCAGTTACACAAATTATTTCATTGTTGTCAGAGGCACTGATATTCACATCTCTGTTCTGCAGAATGGGCTGCTGCACCCTACCTTGTGGAAATTTGGATTTTATAGGGAAGTAAGCAGTATTTGACTTGTGCCTCTTCACAGGAATCTGAATTCTTATTTTTTTTTTCTCAGGGATAGCAACACTTCTCTTTAGAGAGAATAGTTTTTACTGACAGGGAAATAGGAAATATTGATTGCTACCTTTCCTAATACATAATCTTTTTTGTAAAAGACATGACACAGTTTTTCATTACTGTGCTGCCTGTCCCAATTTCTGCATTAAATTCCTCAGTCTTTCCACAAGCTGGGATTTGAATTTTGAAATGAGGAGGAATTGAAGAGAGGATCAATTTCGTTGAAGGACCACAAGCAACAAATTCTTTTGCAGCAATCATGTCTTTCTTTCTCTCTGAAAGCCAATGGAAATGTGTGTGTCTGGTCTGCAGATTGGATTTATTAATCCCTGTAAGTTAATGATAACTCTGTTTCCTACTCTATACCAAGTCAGCTTTGATTCATGGATGCGGTTCCTTGGCAATAGACTGGATAAATTTTTTGCTCCTTTTCCTCATCACTCTGCAGCAAATTTAAGAAGAGGAGTTTATTCTTATTAACAAGTCTGAAGACTTATATCTATACAACATATCTCCTTTCACTGTTCTTGAGAACAATGTTTTCCTAAAAAAACTCAACTAATATAGATTCGAAAAATCTATTTTTGCCCTTAATATGGTAATCTTTAAATTAATCTTTCAGCTAGAGACTTTACAGACTCAAATATACTATGGCATCTTTAATTACACCATGAGCTGTCAAAAGTCATTAATGTTTTTGTCACCTTGGTGTCAGTAATTCATTATATTTATATGTTTAATGTTCCTCACTGCTTGCTATAACAATGTGTTGTTAAAATTCATTTATTTTACTTGCTATTAGTTGGGGATTATTTGGATTGTATCAGTGCACTGTATCCCTCCTTTTTTTCTGGTCTGATTCATATAAGATTGCATAGTTATCTACAAAAAGTCTATTCAAGTTAGAAAAACAGTCTAAAGTCTGTTTAACTGCTTTAACTGTAGGAAAAACTCATTATATGTGTAGCCATTGTCATGCATTGTAACAGAAAACACAGCTATTGAGAAACGTGGCACAATGTTCTATTTTTAAAATAAAATAGCTTCCAAAGATCTTTATCTGTCACCATCCTGTTTGCTGTTATTAAAAAAAAAAAAAAAAGTTATTTCTGAGAAGTTCTCTGGAGGAGAATATTAAACAACTGACTCAGAAAGTTTATAAAAGTGAATTTGTAGTCCCTACTATTTGCACAGCAAATCTGAGTTTGAGATAACTGCTGTCAGTGATGGAAGTCAAATATTCTCCACAATTTATGCTGCAAACCCAAACATTTACAGCTGTAGAGTTCATTGAAAAGGTCAGGGGAACAAGAACAAAAAATGAACATTCGATTGTTACTGTCTAGAGCTATTACAAATATTAAAATAAGAATAACTTCAACTCTAGCAGTTCTGGGGTTTTTTTTTGGTATTTTTATGGCAAGATTGCTGTTTTCTGGTGTCCTTTGTGTCCAAGTGTGTTTCTATGTTCATTGCAATAGTAGGCTCTTAGGTGTCTTGTTTTTTTCCAACTTAAATCTGAAAATTCAGCCTTAGAAGAATTTATCTTGGAGGATCTTGCCATTTCGGTAATTTAATCATTCATATGTAGAATTATAAATGCCTCAGCCTCTCTGATTTCACACTCAGAGTGTGTCTGCACATACAACGTCTTAGGCTTTGATTGAGCTGATTTGCATAATGGACTTGGGATATCCAATTTACTCTATCCAGGCTGCTTAAACTTAATGAAAGAAAAGATTAACAGAGAGGGCATGGATTTGGCAAACAAAATTTTTTGCAAAAACAGTAGAAAAAGAATGAAATTTTCCAAATATTTAGTTTCACTGCCCATTATTTACCTTTGTAAATATAACATTTTCTCTTACTGGAATGTACATTTTTCAAAGTAATTTGTCAATTGTGTTCTTAGAAAAGAGGCCTAAATGTACCTATTAAGGCCACACTTGTAAAGTACATATTCCAAAATACAGTGATTTTCTGTTACCTTTGGATATCCCACATTAGCAATGATTTTTCCTCTGTTAAACCTACATCAGAGAATATGAAAAGAATAACAAGACTCAAGAATAAAACTGTTTGTAATGAAAGTAAAAACCTGTAAAATTTCTATAACCAGTTAAAAGGGTTTTCAACCCGCTTCTTTATTATAAAAGTGAAATTAGTATAACTAAATCCACATTTATTCTTCCCAGCCTGTAGTTTACTTGAATTTGTTCTATTTTCTATTTGATATTCTCTGCTGGCATTCAATTTACGAAGAAATGGCTCCTCCACAGGCCTTTAATAACTCAAATAGTTAAGTTGCTTGATTGTATGTGGGGGTTTTGGTTTGGGGCTTTTTTTGTCTTTTTTTTGTTTGTTTGCTTTTGTAATAAAAGGTATTGAAGGAAATTTTTTTGGCTGTTTTCTAGAAACAGCTGTCTTGTTTCTCTGTGAAAGAATTCAGAAGGGCAGGTAAGTTCTCTCTGGAATGATCTGCAAACTTTAAATAAAAGACAAATTCATAGCCACCAGAGCATGATGGAATACTTGCAACTAATATTTTTCAAAAAAATAATTTATATCACATGACCTTAAATACTCATCTTCTATATTATAGCCTGAGATTTTAAAAAAACCCCTTTAACTATGAAAATTTCAAAGAAACTTTGGTGTGTACAACTTCTGTCTCAATTTCTGTTTACAAAGACATCCACAGTGCTTTGAAAAACCCTCATGAACTTGTATTTTGAGGGATGTAAATATGTTGAAAAGAATTAATTGAACATATTCCTGGGCTGAATGACTTCCTCAGCGAAATTAATGATGACATTAATGTTGTATCTTGAGTCTTTATATATCTGGGCTGTGCAGAAACCTTTGCTTAGGGAAAAAAAAAGAAGAAAGGAAGGAAGACTATAAGAAATCCCTTCTGAAGATTTTTACTCCTGATTTTATTCACAGAGTTTTCATCTCCTTTAAAGGAAGCCAAGCCAGTGTTGTTTAGCAGCATAGGAAAACAAAATTCTTGTTTTTCACAGCTGCTGGGTTGCTCTTTTCTTCACCCAGCTCTCTTCCTCAAACCCTTTTTAAGGTCTGTGGAGCAGTTTTGAGGCATTTGAGATGCTTTTGGTCAGTTTTCTAACTCACTTTCTGAACCGCCTGAAAAATGGCCTTAGTTTTGGACAGCAGCAATAATTTTAAATATTTCACCTTGTACGTATGATTTTTGATTTTTTTTCCCTTGCAAGTTAATATTTCTTCTCTATTAAAAACTGAAATCAAAACTTTTTTTGTTCATGTCTATTTACATAGATATTTATTTATCAACAGAAATATAATCTATTTGTTGTAATTTTCATGTGACGCTCATCAAGATGCATTTTTTTATCAGCACTAATCAGGGGAATGCCTAAGAACACACATGCTGTATTTTAAACCCCTATTAAAGACAAGTTAGAAAATCAAGATATGATCATGCATGAACATGATCATATGAACAAGATCTCAGATTCCACCCTGGGGATGGTTGTGTTTAAATCATTCCTTCATAGCAAAGTAGAAAGTTAGACCAGAGCTACATTTTGGCCAAAAATTTTAGTCATGTGGTTGGGCAAGTATAAATTTTTTTCTGAAATGGCTTCTTTTTTTTTTTTTTTTATTTTCCTGAGGTGAACTTTCAAAGAAAATGTTTACAGATTTAAACGGTCCCCCATTCTGAGGGCATCCACTTAATTTTTGTTTCTTTCTGCAGAGTGAGCAAATTTCACTAGGGCTGGTGGTGATTCAGGTGGCCAAAACCACAGGAGGGTGGGTGGAAATATGGATTTGAGCGCCTGAACCCTGAGGGGAAGATGAGACAGCCATCTCCAGAGTGAAACTGAGGCACCATGAATATATGGCCCCACTCTCATGATCACATTATATTTTAGGAAAGAATTCAAGGATCCTGGCACTATCCATACTTAGAGATCCCATATATTTTGACTACATTTCCAACAATGTCCCTTCTGTGTTATTTCATCCCACTAATGGTATGGCTTGAAAGGTTTAGGAAGACACAATTTTTGTCCATGACAAGAACTTTTGTGTCTCTCTGAAGAAAAAAAAAATGCAAGTAACAAAAATGGAAGGTTAGACATTTTTCCACCAAGTCTGAATTTACCAGAATCTGAGATAGATGGCAGCTGAAATTATGGTTTTGGAGGGCATTTTCAGAGGTAGATGACAAAAGATTTTGGAAAATTTCCTTTTCTTCTGTCTGGGATATAGGGCTTTGTCTATATAAACTTACACATATGAAATATTTACCATTTTCATGTTCTGAAAAAAAAATGAGACTCAAATGAATAATCACATTTAAATAGATCCACATTTCCAATAAAATTTCAGCACAGTTCACAGAAAGATCTCTCTGAAGGACTGTAGTATGATTTGCACTCCGCAGATCCACTTGACTGATCTGAATGCTCTTTGGCAGCCCATTTATTTAAATAACCGGAGACTTTCATTGCTTATAAACTGATAATAAACTCCTAGGCTATGGGAACTCCAAAGTATTTGTTAGTGTTGGCTACACGTAACAAAATGGGGTCCTGTTTTCATCTGTGTTCAAAAGAGAGGTTGTTTTCTGGAAGGAATGAAGTCAGAGATTTCTTTGTGTATTTGATTTCTTACTCCTGGCCCCCAAGGTGGAGTTTATTTCACCCACCTATTTTATCTCTGACATAGATTTGGACACAAACTTAGCCACCAATTCTCTCTTTTTGCAGTCAACAGAGAAAAATGGATGTTTTGGAAGCGGAATATGACTTATTTTAAATTCCTCAATGGTAATGATAATTTTTCTTCAATATCAACACAAGAATCTAGTTAAGTATATTTTAACATCCTGGGCTAGAGGTCTGTGTAATCAGTTCTCATTCTACATTTGAGAAATGATTTAATTTTATCCAGTTACTTCTGTCCTAAGACTCATAATTTGTGACTCAAAGAAATGGAATTTGTTTAAAGTTGTGTGACTCAAATAGATTTCATTTTATAGACTTAAGGTTGCACTTTAGCTGATAACATTAATTTTGTCTCTGGAACTACTTTATCTACAGATATTTACTGAAATTCAGCACCGAATACCCTAAATCTGAGGGTTGAGTACAGTTGTATCAAATTGATAATTTAGTCTCATACTCTCCATATTTCAGAAGAGTGTCAATATGGCATTGAGTGAATATCATATTTATGACTGTTTTAAGAATTGAATTATCTTTATTTTTTGTGTAGGTAAAAATGTCAAACAAGCAACCTTGATTTATCATGTTCAATGAATAACAAACCAAAAATCGATAATTTGTGTCAACTTAATATTAAAAACAAAGAAAATGAAGAACTGACTACTCTTGATTTCATGGGTTTGTTCCATTAGTAAAAAGAATGTGTCTAACATTTACATTTTGTAAATGTCTTTGATATCAGTCTTTGATATCAGTCTTGTAAATGTTTTCCTACTAAGAATGTAATTTCAGTAGTTGGACCTTCCTTTTCTGTCTCAAATTTTAAAAAGTAAATGAAATTATTTGGCACCATATTAGTTTGGTTTGGAAAAAGGCAACAGGCAGTTCCCTCTTTTGGGGGGCAGGGAACCTTGGATTTATTTTGAAATTCATCAGGTACAGAGTGCTTTGCATCCATGAAGGAGTGAATAGTTTTTATTGGGACAATTTTTTTTATACCATTTCCCATGGTGCTATGTTTTGGGTTTGTGACGAAAACGGTGTTGATAATGTAGGAATTCTTATCAACTGCTGAATAGAACCTTCACAGTGTCAAGGACTTTGTTCCTCAAAATGACCTGCCAGGTGGAAATGGGGACTGGGACATTCCATCCACTGTGTCCAAAGAGACACTACAGGGAGGTAATGAAAATTTCCTGTTCAGAATTGCTTTTGATTTTTAATTTCTCTAGTATTCAAGTAGAATTTTATATAGTCTTTTATAAAAGCATGTATTCTAGATGAACATTGATCATACTGTTTTATGCACTCTCCTTTTTCATTTGACAAACTCTGTGTTGCCACACGCCAACCCATATTTTTCCACTAACCAATATTTTCCTTGGCCTGTCAATTAAATTAAAAATGGACATTGTATTTAATTACATTAGTAAAGGAAACCATTGTGATTTTGAATCAAGCATTTGCCAGCAGAGATACAAATCAGTTAATCAGTCTACATCTCTATTTCACAAATATTTTCAGGCTCATTTGGCAAATTCTGATGTTTTCTGACATAACTTCTTTAGGTATTTTAAAACATTAAGCTTTTCTTTTATTATGTATTTCCATTTGCAAAGTTTCCTGTGGAGAACAAGCTAAAACCACTGACTTCATCCAGAGTGAAAGACTAACATCTATTCTTTTATAAAACACCAAATATCTGAATGTTGACAATATGTAAACTGGGGAAAACTAATGAAAGATGATACCTTACAGTGAGCCATTGCTAGAAAAAAAATATTTGTAGAATTATTTTATTATTATTATTATTTCCCCATGATATCATATATTGATTCAATATAAAGACAATTGTAGTTGATAGTGCAAACATATACACTGTTAAGAGCAGAGTGCATTTCATTGTTATCCAAAATACAGAATGAGTTAAAATGGATTACAGTATTATTGCTATTATCATGGTGATAATACTGTAATCCATTTTAACTCATTCTGAAGTAGTTTAGCAGCTGATATGAAAATTGTTATGAGGTTGTGAGAGATTTGAGAAGTTTATGGTAAGAGACATAATGAAGGTAGGAAAAGAGAAATAAAGAAAACTTGTGTGGTTTATGCATCAGATTATATTTTATATATAAAAACCAGACCTTTCAAAAACAGAGTTTAAGCCTTCTCTTCAGATGATGTCCTTGACCACCTTGCCTGTTTCCAACAACAACAAAAATATCTTAAAATACAGAAGCATGGATTTCTTTTCTGTTTCATTTTTACCTGAAGTGAAAATTTATGGTAGTTAAACCTGAACATTTAAATTAACTATTTTAGGAACAATTTATTTTTTTCCCTTACCAGTAGAATGAGAAATGACTCTTTAACTGGAAATTGCAATACTATTTACTATCTTTTGTGGCACTGAAATTTAATGGCCTATGCAAATCTATTTTAATGACCTCTAAAACTTCTGATTGGTGACCCTTTTTCTAAGTGAGCCCACATCCAAACCAGCTGTCCTGCAAGCAATCAATAAATGCCAATAAGAATATAATGCAGGGAGATAATTTTTTTGTTCGTTTTTGTTAGAATAATGGGGTTGTGGGTCAGAGCTTGAACTGCTAGACCTCTGCAATATGAATGACATACAACCATTTATTTCTAACCCTCAATCAGAATCCCACTTGAGTAGCCAACATATGGTAACTCTAATGGGTAAATGCAATATACTCCAGGAATTCCTAGTCATTCACCACTTCATAGCCAGCTGTTAGAACTACAGGTTAATTTAATAATTCTATAAATACATTCCAGCAAAATACCTTTACTATCTCATGGCACAATTGCTTTTTGGAAGGGGTGGTTGAAGGAAGACCAGAAATGTCATACGTCAGCTTTCGCTTTACTCTTAATCACAGCACAGTTTGGGCTGGAAGTGACCTCTAAAAGTCTTCCCTGTGGTGAGCAGGAGCATCTTCAGCTAAACCAGGTCACTGAGGGGCCTGTCTGACCTGGCCTTGAGTTTTCTCAGGGATGGGGCACATACCACCTCTCTGAGTAGCCTGTGCAAGGCATCCAACACCCTCAGAAAATGATTTTCCTTATATCTTGTTTGAATCGTCCCTTTTTTTTCAGCTGAAAACCATCGCCCTTCGTCCTATTGCTCAAGGCAGTGCTAATAGTTCTGTCCCCAACTTTTTATAAGATTCGAAAGGCTGAAATAAATCCTCCTTGCAGCCTTCTGTTCTCCAAACTAAACCGCCCCAACTCTCTCAGCCTTTGCTGGTAGGATAAGGGTTGTTCCCCCCCTGATAATTTTTAAGCCCTTCTCCAGGCCATTTCTATCAGATTCACATCTCTCCTGGACTGAGAATCCCAGAGCTAAATCCAGGCTGGGTCTCATGAATCCGGTACCGAGCAGTGCCACGGTTATATTTAACACTATCACTATATTGCTTAAAATACCTGGAATAAACTCTAATAAAATGTTTTTGAGTTTTTCAGCCATAAAGTTAAAATATCCTTTATAGACAGAATGGTTATTTATAAATCTCTGTTTATTTTTTGTGAAGCAACAGAGCACAGCATTCCTCAAAGATTTGAGATAATTAGCAGCACAGGATCCATGAGAGTCAAATCTATTCTTTAATATAAATTGTTGCCTATAGTTATATTATAATTACTGCATGTGTTTTACAATAATGCTTTTTGTCACACATCTGGCCACCAGGGTGCTTTTCAATATTGCCAACTGCTTAGATTCTTTTCCCTATATCTGGTATAAATATAGCTCTCTTTAAACTGGCTGCACAGTTATTATCCTGTCATTATGAATAATTCTACTCTATAATTTTAAAGACAAAAAGGATATTGATCCAAAAGGAACATCCTGCTGCAATAGGAGATCTGCTATTTTGGGACTGCACATTTCTTTTTGATCTCCTTCATCATTTATTAAAAAAAAAACAAAAAACAAACAAACAACAAACAAACCAAACCTGTAGCTACATCTGTTTTTATAGATTGAGTTATGGCATGGTCATAGCAAAGTCAAATATAGATACAAGTGACAATTTACTCTTCTGATTATTGTGGCTTTAATAGTCCCTGAGTGCAAGAATTCTTCATCAGATCTGGCAGATAGAATTGACTTGCTGCTTGTACTGGCACTGATTGAATTCCTTGGTAAATTGAGGCAATCCTGGTGACACCAATCATGTGTTAACCTTGAGTCTTTAAAATTGGTTTATTTAAATGGAGGAGGAGACTAAAGATACAAGTCCGCCTCAATATGGAATGTTTTATGATAGGTGAAATGATTAGATTTTATATTATATATTTTAGACTGGTTCTGTTGAAGTCCATAATTTAAAAGCATTTTAAATTTTTTTTTTCTTTTATCTACATTTTAATTTGTGCATGAAATTTTTTTTCTGGAAGTTTTGCACAAGTACTTTTCTGGAAGATTTCTGCAGACTGATCACAAATATTTCTCTTCAGTATATACTGCTCTACTGTCTTTTCAAAGCCTTTTCTTTCAGTTCAACAGGGCAGGAGCTGATTATTTTTAAGTAGTCCCAACATAATTTGGTATTCCAACCATGCATGATTTTATCTGCCACAGAAAGTTCAAGAGTATAGTCTGCTAAAATCTGAAATCAACCCAAAATTGTCCCATTTTTGCAGATCTGTCCCAGGGGGTTGTGCTTCTGAAGCAGACACTGCTTTGCCCTGAAAAGGATGAGGATGGGAAGCTGTTTTGTGGCAGAACAAGCTTCAGACTGAATATTTCCAGCAGTTGGTAAGAATTAAAGATCATGAACCTGAAAACTTATTAGTTGTTGATTTCATATGTTTTGAATGAGGTAGTTAGTATTACTTTAATATTTAATAGAAGTTGTAGTGAAAAATTAAGGATATTTCTGATTTTCTGCCTTATTTACCCCCTGGGATAAATAAGAATGTGTTACAAAAGCGCTAAGGAAAACTGCCTCTGGCCACATTTTATAATAGATTTTACTTATCTACGCATACTTCATGGTCTTCAGAGCTGACAACAGACCTACCTGCTCAGAGTGGTTGCTTCACATGGATCAGCAAGAAAAGACCATTTTTTAAAATAAGAGCATAACAGGCTATGGACACATATTAAATATCTGTATTTATATACTATTAGATCTGACCCATATAGTACCAGAGAAACTGGCTTCTGAACTTATAATAACTTTATCCTGTGACTTATAGCCACCTCTGTCAACAATAAGTTGCATCTTGTGATGGAACTCACTGACAGAATAACTTCTAAAAGCCTCAGCAATGCAAACCACCACAAGAAAACTCTCTACCATTTTCAGGAAGTAAATAAAAGTGTTTAAGAGATTAAGCATGTCTTGTAAAATAATAGATTTCTTTCCTATATATGATTTTAGCTTAATTATCTTAGTGAAATGGAGAGCACTGGTGCGGTTCAAGATTTCTTTACTGCCACTTCCATAGTATATTCCATTTCTTCTCTTTGAAAGTTCCACATGTATCATTTGTATGGGCGGGATATGGCCCATACTTGGAATTTTAAAGATTTTTTAAAATAGCAGACTGCCTAGAGTTGCTAGATACTTTTTCCTCTGTTTCTCTCACAAAATGTAATTTTAATTAAGCAAAGTGGACAGGTTTATCGGGCTAATTTCACCAGCAGAATTTGTGATGTGCTGGGCTGTGTTGTAATGATCTCTCAGCCAGCTCTGGGACTTGGTCTATCTCCATGAGGTAAAAGCATATCAAGCACCAACATTGACTTTGCTTTTAGAAGTAGTGCACTCTTAAAAAGACTAATTGTTTTAAACTTGGCTCTGCTCTTGCTTCAGCAACATTGTGTCCTGGAGATAATCGAACACTTAATTAATTAATGCTGGAACAACAGCTGTGAATAAATATTTCTTTTCTTGCTTTACTTGAATTGGTTCACCTGACAGAGATGCTCGATCAGTGTCCAACCCTGTGCAAAAGGCAGAAGAGGAGCCATCCACTGACACAGCAGACTGGTGCTAGAGCACCCCAGTACAGACATTTTGGATTCAAATCCCACTTCTAAGGAAGCACAACTCTCTTTTCCCTTCTGAAGGAGCAACCATATTTTACAGCCAGTACATATTAGTCAGAAAAGTCACACAGTTCTCACTTCAAGCGAAATATTTTTTCTTACTCCTTGTGAAAAAGGTACACTATGTACTAAAGGGGCTGCACATCATCCTTCTAAAAGAGAGGGAATCTTTTTCTCCCCTTGAAGCAGGAACTTGGATGTCCATCTCTAAAAAAGCTCAAAGATTTCTCTCTTTTCATGAGGTTTATATCCAAATCCCTGAAAGTGTCTCTGGTGCTTAAAGCTCCCTTTTTGTGGAGTTTTCACAAGTGTATTAGATTCCTTCCTCATTCCCTGTAAATCTTGCAGCTACTGGCTTGGTGAATTTTGTCTTAGAGATTTGTGTCTTCAGTCAAAAGGTTCCTTATCACACACATACTCCTTTGATGCTCAGATCACCACTTGTGAACTTAGGCAAGATTTCC
Source organism: Chloebia gouldiae (assembly GCA_003676055.1). Taxonomy (NCBI): domain Eukaryota; kingdom Metazoa; phylum Chordata; class Aves; order Passeriformes; family Passeridae; genus Chloebia; species Chloebia gouldiae. The sequence goes on from QUSF01000057.1 coordinate 27,329, forward strand.
AAATACACTTCTAGGACTGCTTCCCCTTGTTCATGGAAAAAACCTTTGTGCTCCAGACCTTTCATCAAAGAACTGCCTCCACAGGGCTTTGCAGATTCTTGAATGTGCATGGTTCTTTGTGGATAATTGGACAAGTCTTGTTCGATTATATTCCAAACAATGCCATGGAAATGGGAAATAGAGAGGGGTTGTAGGAGCATAAAAGGATGCATGGAAAAGCTGACTTTCACAGCCAATACTCGAAATGGGAAAATTCACCTTCTGAATCAAGGAGATAATGCAGTTATTCATTTATGCTGGGCCTTAATCTTTCCTGTGTCCTCCTCTGGCATGGCATTTTTTTTCTTTCACATGGTATATTTTTAAAAGCAATTTTGTTCCAAAAAGTATTAGTCAATTTGGTCAGAATGGGGAAATGCCAAGAATAAATATCAGGTAATATTTTTTATGTGGAAAAAGTGCTTTATTAAACACATCTAAACTAGGATAAAAGTTGTCCTTCCTACTTCAGACAAGCCAGATTGTATATTTTCTTAACTGCCTGGTCAATTTTAACGTTTTTCCCCCCTAAAAATAGTGTATTGCCTTCATATCTGGAAATCATCCACGAACAGTAGGACACCTCAAAGCTATATGTGATATTTATTTTCTGCTTTAAAAAAGACAGATATTCTACCAAAATAGATTCAGGAGCTACCTTGAAGATCAGATAATGGATTTCTTGTCAAAAATAATACAGAGGAGAGAGTGAAAAAATGAAATTCATTCATTGAAAGCTATAGTGATTATGATTATTCATGTTATAGTTCAGTAAACACTCTGCTGGAATAAAATGTTAATTTTACTTGCAGACTTGGAATAAACTCCAGAAGATAAAGCACAGAAATGAACTAAATAGAAATGTCCTAGATGTTCCTGAATCAGATAGTCTGAATATCTGATAATCAGACTATTGACAGCAAAGAATGTACATCTTTTAAATAAAGATAGAATACTTAAGGCAATTTTTTGATACAAAAAGAATGAAATTAGATAACTCTAAATAACGTGTCTAATGAAATCCTTTATGTTTTTAAACCATATTTAGTGATTTTTATCTCAACATTCCTCATTCAGAAGGATCAGATAAATCAAATTTTATGGCTTGAAAGTTTCCTCTCTTGAGTAAGAACGTAGCTTGCACAATCCTGCCAGCATGCAGGAAATTGAAGTCCACCCTTTGGTACTCCTGTGGAACTTGCTGTGCCCAGTTCAGAAAATACAGCAAAGTGAAACTCAGCAAAGAAAGGCCAAGATCCTCATCACAAGATTTTCTGTAAAAGGTAGAAGAACTATCTGAGAGCTCCAGCAAAGGCCACCATAAACTTTGGGGCAAGAATGAATATTTACCCCAGAAGCAAAGGTTTTGGAAGTGGGCCTTACTCAAGGGAAAATTACTTTTCTTTTGAAAAGTAAAATTTTATTTGAAAAACAAGATTTCTTTTATTCTGTTTGAACACAGCTACTTTTACCATCAAGAGGTGAAATCCCTTATTTGCATTATCATGTCTCTGGGGTGAGTTTCTGGACCAACCCAATGGCTTATAAAGGTCTTAAAATCAAAAATGAGGACACAAGACTTTTTCTACTCAGGGTAAAACAGGATTTTATTTTATTTTATTTTTTTTTTAATGTAATGAGCCCCATGGGGCTGCTCTGTGATGCAGTGCTGGGAAGAGCAAAGGACATTGTGGTCTCTTGCTCTGTTGCCTTGTTTTCACTGGGAAAAAAAAAACAGGCTTATGGGCTAGGGGGAAGGACTGAAAGTCAAATATTCATTCTATTATATATTTCCAAGGTGTAAGTACCACAGTGTGCAGGCAAAATGCTTTTTTTCCTCACGTCGTTGTGCAACCCATATGGCACTCTTATAATGAAGAAAAAACCAAAACAGTTTATTTTGATGCATCCCTGGAAACCCACAAAGCAAAGATTGTTGCTAAATATATGAGGATACAAAACCAATTGCAAAGTTGGGAAAAGAAATAACTTCCCCCCACAATATCTCTTCCTGCACCAAAGCTAAAAAGAAAATATTCTCTGAAGACATTTTGGGAAGGATGAAAGATGCTCTTTGTGTGAGAATATTTTTAATTTTAATAGACAGAAAAATAAGCCAAATTTATTTGTTTTTAGGGATGTCTTGCCGACAAGGAAGCCCTGCCACCTGCCAGCAAGAGATGTGGGAATCATGAAGACCCAAGAAAAATCATCCAGAATCCTGCTGCTGCAATGTCAGAGGGACTATCCCCCCCAAAAAAAAAAAAAAATCTTTTGAGAACATCAGGTGTTTGAAACAGGTGAGCTATTAATGCCAAAATGTTGCCATGAGGCAGCATGACAGAATAAAATATACAATATTTTTTTGTTCAATATAAACAGCTAATTGATTTGGGGTGGTGGAACGGGTATGAGAACGTCAGCAGAAAGGGAGGAGAAGACATCTAGAACCACAGGCACTGCATGTCACAAAATCATGGACAGAACTATTTAGTCCAGACACAATGATTTTTAGTAGAGCTGTTTTTCCCTCCTCCCAGTCTGCTGCTGCTCTTTGCTGTGCAGCTGGTGAAAAACTGAGTACTCCTGCCCTGATCATTTTATTCATTTATTTAAGTTTAATTTTAAGGTTGAGATGTGAAGAGATTGAAATGACAAAGGCTTTGCTTTTTCTTTTTTTTT
>QUSF01000057.1:33356-66846 GCA_003676055.1 Chloebia gouldiae
AAGAAAAGAAAAGAAAAGAAAAGAAAAGAAAAGAAAAGAAAAGAAAAAAAGAAAAGAAAAGAAAAGAAAAGAAAAGAAAAATGGGTAAAAAAACCAACAACAAAACCAGAGGAAAACAAAACAGTATGAAATGCCCAATGCAAACTGTGAGGTCAAAAATACATTGCTGCAGTTGGATTATCCTCTATGACAGCTTCTCCCCAGCCAAGATTTTACATTGTTACGATAATTTGCTCTACAGAAAAAGCATGTGGCCACATCCCGCTATTTATTTTGCCTTCTTGAGGTGAAATCCTGCTATCACAGGTGCATTTTCTGTCTGCCTCCTCCTTCTCTGTAAATGAGTGCTGGCACCATCGTCCCCCCTGGGACAAGCTCACCATCTCTCCCCTGCAAATGTTTTGCAGTGCAAAGGACTCCCCTGCAGCACATGGCATTTACCTCCCTCTGTGCTCAGTCAGTTGTGTGAGCAGCCTCAGGTTGCCTGTAATTGTCCAAATGCACATTTTACAACCATCATGCAATTAATTGCAGCTTAGCTTGCAATTAAAGGTCCTTCTGCCAGGTGCTATAGCATCAGGGCTATGCTTCATCAGCCAGAGCATGGGCAGAGCAGCCAGGCTTTAGGAACTCTGGCTTCTCACATCCTGCTCACAGTAGATATTTGCTCTCAGTGGCATTTTCCTTCCCAACAGTGAAGGAGAGATCATGGACACACATATGCCATGACAGGCCTTGCATAATTCATGCAGCCTTCTCACACATGGGGTGCTCTTTGTCCTCCTTCATCCTCCCCACTGAGTGCAATCTGATGCACAGCTGCCTGACAAACTGCTTTGCTGGCTGATCAGCAAACTCTGGAAACTGCAGCAGGTGGATCTAGATTCCTAACATCATCCTGTCAGGGGTGTGGCTGTGGGATGAAGGATGAGGAGAGGTTTGTTTTCAGGGGGGCATCTAAGACAGCCACCCCTGTGACCCCAGAATGATCCTTTGCTTCTCAAGTTGTCACCTAAGGAAACACCACAGTTGTTTTGGAACATGCCTGCAATTCCATTTCTCTCAGTCTGCAAGAGCAGATGTGGATTTCTTAAAAAAACCACACAGTGGGTGTACCAGACAGACAGAACATGATCTGTTTTCTCCTGATATCACACTGCCTATAGGTTTCTCACCAGCAGAGCTATAAAAGCTACAACATCTGCTTGACATGGAGCAACCCCTTGACCAGGGATACAATGATGATTTGCCAAGTAGAAGTTAATTTCTTCACAGGATTGCAGGAGAGAATTTGTGCAGCACACTTTGCAAACTGAGATGACCACTTTGCTTAGCTCAGTGCTGTAACTCTGGCTTAGGCACAGCTTCTGTGTTCCTTTTCTCCTGAAAACTCTAATGAAGCTTCTATGGTTGTTTAAACACACACACACTGTATAAATAAAGTCTGAGGTCTCACTATGTTCTACAGAAATAAGGATTTTTGGGTTTTTATCTGTTCTACAATTCTGTCCTTTGAGGCTGAGTAATAGTCCATTCAGAACAGAGAAATCATCAAATGCATCAGTTGCTTAAAAATAGCTGATTATGGATCAATTAAAATGCTGATTTCTAGAAACTAGTCCTAAAAAGGGCTATAAACAGTTTTGTCCTCAGAAACTTATGCTACCCTTATGATAATCAAATCTGGAAATCATAAAACCAAAACACAGATATTGCCTAACACAGGGATAATTGTCCTATAAATCTAACATTCTTCACAAGAAAACAACATAACTCCATTGCTATTTCAAGGGTAAAAGCCGAATTCTCAAAATCCTGCCAGCAGTTTGGGTGTTTCAGTCTGTTGTCTGAAAAGGGAGAGAGGCTTTTGATCTTTTTGGCACAGTAACAGTGGATGTGCTCCGGTGTTTTTGCCTATCCTAAAGCAATCCATATTTTACTGGTTACATACAGCAAGACATCTCTGCAAAACATCTCATTGGAAATATGTTATGGATTTTGAATCTGAAAATATTTAAAGATTCATGTGAATTTATAAATACTTCATGAATTTAAGAGGAGGTAGGGAACATTGGAGAAGAAACATTTATTAAAGGTTTGTAAATCCTTGTAAACATGTCTAACTCAAGAATATCTGAGATACTTGTTTCCTCTGCTGGGATCTGAAGACAACATTTTCTTCTAAGGGAAAGGACCAGTGAGTGTTTCTGTATATGGTTTTGGGGAAGATAAAAGAATGTCAAGTGCCAAAGCATCAAGGAAACCAATGTTACCATTTTTGCTGCTGCATAAAGAAAAATGAAACTGAAGAAATATAGCTGATTGTTTTTTGAACCTCAAAGAATTTAAGTAGTGAGGACGGTGAATGACCTCTCATGCTTGCAGTGGACCTGGGACACATTTGCCTCTTCAGGAGCATTCTGCCTCAAATGCTGCTCAGAAACATGAGCCTGCCTTTGTGTATCTGTACTGTGCACATATTTTTGTTATTTCTCAGGCAGCAAACTGGCTCTTTTCTCATATAATTAGAGTCTTCTCATATCAGTTAAGTAAGCAGATGGTCACACAGTTTGTACACACAGATTTCCAAATGTTCCTAGTGTTTGACTCTTGTTGATGGCCACAATCAACAGCATCAAACAGAATCCTCTCCAAATTGTGATACAGCAAAATGACCATTAAGTTGGTTCAAAGGCAGTTATTCATTTAGGTTTAGTGGAGGGTTCATTACAGTCATTATAGTATAACACATGATATTGCATAAATACAAGCAATGTGTAGTAGCTGAATTCTGCAGAAATTCGTTCAAAGGAGCAGTAAAAAACTTCAAGTGAGACATCAGACAGTGAAACTTACCCAGCTTGGGACATATAATTTGCTGGAGTAACAGGGTGGTAATGACTACCATGTGGCACCTGTACTTCATAAAATATTAAACCATGTAGGAACATACTCAGGGATGGAAGAAATCACCTGTGTCCCAGTCAGGCTTGTCACATGCAAAAACAGTTGCATTTGGGAAAAACTCTTTCCTGGATAATTTGATAATTTTGCTGTTTTGGAGTTTGAGGTAAAATTATTTATGTTTCCAAGATAGATAATTCCATGGTTTTATTTTGGTTTAGGAATGCTGCATATAAAAAGACATTTGATCAGCATGTCAGTGGTTTGTAGGTGAATTTATATTACAGGCACTAAATTTTGTCAGATTCATAAAGCTCTTAACATTCTAATAAAAAAATTCCTTTATGCAGTGTTTTCATTCTAACTCCCAGCACTTCTCCTTTGGAATCAATAAAAATCAAAAGGATTTAAGAACATAAAAAAATCTTCCTCTTGGTGAGATCCATGGTCCATCTAGCCTATAATGCCATTTTCAGAAGTTGTTATATTATTTAGTAAGACCATACGAGCTTGGTTTATCTCTTTGTTTTAACATTAGCATAATGCAATGATAAATGCAATACTGTATCATGTATGGTAGAGGACCCAGACAAATCTTTAAAGAGAGAATGTAGAATCACTTTTGCTTTCTCACTAGCTCAGTAAAGGTATAGAACTCAGGATTTTAATAAACATTTCTTCCCATGTGTCCGAATGGGCAAGTTATAGTTGGAAGTGCAAAGAAGCAAAAAATAGACAGCAAAATTGTAAGACAGAAAGTCCAGCTGCATTAACTGAGCATCACCTGCAACTGGCAGCAAATTTTATTTCCCTCCAGGAATGACTGGTGAACCTGAAGCATTGTTGTGAACTCCACACATACCTGAGGTCATGGTGATCTGAAAGAAAATAATAAAAGAAATTCAACAGGGAAAGCAGAGAGACTTTCTCTCTTCATTCCCAAGAGAATTCCTTTCTCTTTCCCTTGTTAAAGCATGACCGAGGCACTGCTCATTCTGACCTGTGTGAGGCAGAGCCAGCTCTGAACTCAGGCCCTGGGTATGCACACAGGTACCCTGGAATGCCACTGCTGCTGTCACTGCTGCTCCCCTTCCCTCTCTGAATCCCAAATGAAAGAATGTTGCTGTTGTCTTCACAGATGCTGGATATCTTCATATTCAATGATATTCTTATAGTCTTCATATTAAACCTCCCCCCTCCAAAAAACCCCCTCCAAACTGTCAAGAAACTCCATTTTAAAAGGACCAGAACAACAGTGATGGTGTACTAAGAGCTTTTTGAAGTTTTTTTTTCCTTTCCTTTCTTTTTCTTTTTTTTTTTTTTTTTTTTTTTTTCTTAAGAGAAAGTGCAAAGCAGAGTACCAGATAGAATAATAATTTCCCCAGCAGTGACTCACAGAATCATAGAATGTTAAGGAGTTGAAATAGACCTTAAAGATAATGTAGTCCCAAATCCCCAGCCGTGGGCAGGGATACCTCTCACTAGACCAAGCTGCTCAAGGCCTTACCCAGCCTGCATTTGAGTACTGCCAGGATTGGGGCATTCACAGCCTCCCTGAGGAACCTGTGTCAGTATCTCAACACCCTCACAACAAAGAATTTCTTCCTAATTTCTAAGGCAAATTTCCTCTTTTTAGATTTTTACCCATTACTCCTTTTTCTATCACTACAATTCCTGATGAAGGGTTCCCCTTTGGCTTCCCTGTAGGTCCTCTTCAGAAGCTGGGAGTTTGCTATTGGGTCTCCACAAAATTTCCTCTCCAGGCTGGAGAAGAAAATGATAAAATTGCAATCCCTGTCTTTAACTCCAGTGGAGAACACAGAGCACAAGGGCTGCATGAAGGTGATGGTCAGAACATTGGTGCAGATGTGATAATAACACCATCAAAGACTGTGAAGAGAAACTGAAGCTGCTTTATTTCCTCTGGTTGTCCAAAGCAATTTTCCCCTATGCAAAGGACTGGTTTTAATACAGACAGGTAGCAACAAGGAATGGTTTCATTAACATGTGATTCTGTTCTAGATATATTGTTTTGCCAAATGCTTCATCTCAGTGAGTCACAGCGAGCATAGCCTTACTGATTATGTTGTCATCTGCTGTGAGAAAAGAGCAGCACACATGGCAGCTGGTGTCTGGCTTAATAACCAGACAGTGAGCAGAAATGCTCCAGAGGGCTGTTTAGAGCAGAATATCTGAAATCACCTTTTGTAGGAGCCCATTGTCTCGTCACTGCATCTTCAGAGAGAGCCAAACTAGGCTGTAGTTACTGTAGTTTGTGTAGCTATGCCCTACTGGGAACACCCTTGAGACAAAATGAAATAAAAAATCCTCCGTTTGCCACTGATTACCAGGGGCTGAGAAGAAGCTGTCTCATGGTGTTGGTGTTTTCAAACACAATGATTCTACCTGTTTTGTGACCAGTGCCAGGGTCTGGTCCTCCTTCTTCATGTTGTGTGGTGGACAAGAGTCACTTTTTTTCTGAGCTGCAGGCAGGGGAAGTATTAATACTCCTGAATTCCAAGAAAGTGATTATACAATTGAACAACTGAGTGATGAATAAAAGTTAGAACTTCCGCTGTTTTTCCACTCTATGTTGCACAGAAAATCCCTTTCTTTTTGATTTTGTGATCCCAATTTAATTTGCATCTTGTGCTTAGCGCATTAACCTTTCAATCAGTCCTCACTCAGACATTTCCTATCAATAATGAAAAAAGCTGAAGTTTCAAGAAGTCAAAAATGTCTTGCAGACTAATATTGAGCACTTGATAAAAACCTTCAAGACTTTTCAGGCTTCAGTTTGATACTTCTTGTTTTGCAGTAAATATTAAGAAGAGATTTTATATTATTTCAGACATTATACACATCAGTACCGTCAAGGCAAAGATTGTGAGATGGAAAAATCTGTGCTGCTAAATTCTCCAGAAGGTCTTCTGTTGTATTTTATCAGAACCCATGTTTGTGGGAAAATAAAAAAAAAAAAAACCAAAAACACAACAACAACAACAAAACTAAAGAAAGAATCTTATGCTTCAGAGTTTAAGGCAAAGTGCAATCATTTAGCACAAAGATAATGAAATGGATTATCTGTTGTGCAACATTTCCAAACTCTAGGGTCTCTCCCTTTCCCTAAGTCATTAGAAATGCCTCTTTTAAAGGGTTATGTTCATGTTTGAGGACTCTGCTAAAAACTCTTCCTAAGCTCCCACAGCAGGTTGGATCTCACTTTAAGTCCCAGTGCAAATGAGAGCTCAATTTGTGCCTGAGATTCCCCACCAAGGGAATAGCCTTAACTGATCTGTGGGGTGAGACAAGATGGGGTCATTGCAGGCAATTGTAGAATTTCAGCTTCAGGGAAAATGTGAAGTCAGTGTAATCACTTCATAAATTCACAACTGTACCTAAACAACCCCGAGAACTGTAATAGAAATGTATTCCCAAGGTCACCACACCATTTTATGAGTTCTTCATCTTTTGCTTTAGGATGTGAAGGGAAAAATGGAGGCACATTTAGTTTTTGTCATAATCCCATTCCAAAGTTTAACTATATGACCCAACTAGAATTAATCTCAGTATAAATACATCTCTTAAGGCTTCAATATGCCCACTGAAATCAGGTGATCCAACATCAGCTCCCAAATTCCCAAAATAATGAAATTTGTACATTTAAGGAGAATAATGTCACAATAACAAAACAAAAATTATTAATAACCATTATCTTTATAAATCATGACAATCTGAATGAGACATGGATTACAATTCCCTTTTTGTGAAAGAGCAGTGAGAAGCAGGTATGTGTGGCAGGCACTTCATAATGGACCAACAGACAAGTAAAATGCATTCAGGAAAAATATTTTGAAGTAGAGTGAAAATAAAGAATCATTAACTTGGCATTTTTTTGGGAAAAAAAAAAGAAAGAAGTAAGGGTGACAAAAAGAGGTGAAACCTAATATGTTGGTACTAATCTTTCCTGGGCTATGTCTGTGAAGTTAATGAGGTAAAAAAAGCTCAGTGTTTCAGTGCTGTGAGACAGTTGCAAACCCTCCAAGCAGATGGGTTATCAATATTGAGATTAAAGTCTCGGACAACCTAACTGCCTTCAAAAGAACACCTCAAAGTTTTGAAGAGATGAAAAAAATCCTTCAGTAATTGATCCAAGCTAGTTTGGGGTACAATAATCTTTAAGTAGTGAAACAGAGGCCAGAAGTAATACAAAGATGCAACTGAGGTTCTTAGGGTTGTTTTAATGACAGGACTCTAAAAAAAAGGACTTTTCAAAATAATATTAGACGTTACTGCTTCAGGATTTCAGAGCCACATGATACTGTTTCACTGGCAGTAGGAGGAGGTATTCCTATAGGACAAACCCTTGACGCCTACTTAATAATTCCCACATTCCACCCCTGTGGTTTTGAATTAGTTTCAATTTATTGTACATCATGTTCAAAATTTAGGCAATGCAGATGGCTCTGACAAAGGACTTCATCATGTTCATGTTGAATCGGTGGCTAATTAATTGACTTAATCTACCTGCCTAATTTTGAAAGGTAGAACCTTGAATAAAGATTAAGTTCCCCTGCATGGACATTTATATGACTTTGACATTTGCTGTCTGCCTATCTTATTTAATAAAAATATGCCCTTCAGATGAAATGCTGAGTCATTATAACAATAACAATAGCTGTTAAAATTATATCCAGTGCATTTCATTAGCACGTCTCTCAGTGAGACACTTTGAAATAAATTAACATTGCCCTGTACCAGAGAAAGAAATTCAATTATTTTTTTCAAGGTTAATTCATTGAATGAATAGGGGGCCAGGTCTTGCAAAGCCCACATAGGTTGTCAAGGTTTGGACTCTGTTTCTCTCATATTTGTCTTTGGTTTGACAATGACGAGAATGGTAATGAATTTGATAGTGGGATAGTGAGTAAAAGATAAAATATTTTGGTAAAATGAACTGTAAAAAATATGCTATAAAAACATAGAGTTTGAAAAATCTCTTGAAGTATGGAGTTCAATCTCTTGCCATTCTGTGGAATCTGCTGTAAAAGTGTTTGCTTCTATTATTGAATACAGGGGAATTTTCCACCAGTCTTCCTTTAAAAATTGCTGGCTTTTTGGGAACAGTTAACCAGTTCCAAGCTTAAATACCATCATAAATGGATTTCCCTTGGCAAATATTGGTTAAAATATTGCCCTAGGGTTTATCTGGAAGTTCTCTGACCTTTTGCCTTCTGAGTCACCTGTGGAGAAGATTTTTGTCTGATTTGATATTTATTCTACATTTTAGAAGAAGAGAATAATTTATCACCCATCTCCTGTATCCTATGTTCTAATGCCCTTGGGCATCCCAGCAACATTTTTGCGTGTCTTTCATTTTGATCTTCATTTCCCTAAACCTGCAACCAAGACTAGCATAAAAGGTTGTTTGTTTGTTTGTTTGTTTGTTTTTTAATCAAATACAAATTGCTCACTGGTTGATGATAAACAAACCTTTATATTCCACTACTATTTTTAGCTTCAAGTTTTGTAATATATATTTTTGGTTTTACATCCACAATAAATTTCTTCTCATTAATAGGCTTCATTCTGTCAGCATTTTCAGTTTTTAAAAGGACTGAGTACTTCCCATATTTCAGTATGTGATGAGTTTCCACAGACTTCAACAGCCTTTCAAAGTCCTGTTTCAAATTATTGATTCTGATGACAAGAGGACTTAATTAAATTAATAAAATTAACAGAAATTCAGTGTCAAGCACAAGAAATTTGGAATTGCAACCTTGGAATTTGGAATAAACAAAATGGTAGTGCATATCAAATGAAGCACTTAATTGCTTTCAATTTCCTGGGATTTTTTTTTCCCCTGCAAACTTTATTTATGTCATAGCCATCATGGTTCAGGAGAAAATAAAAGGGTAAAGAAAACTTCTAAGAAGATTTGTTTATTTGCAAATTTTTCCTTAGTGAGAGTTTCCAGGGCTCCTGGACATTGATTTAGATAGTAATTTTCTATCCATATACTTAGTAGTGGTATCTTAGGATCTTAGGTACTTAAACATATGATTAAACTCTCCCTGAATGGATATAAGTATTCATAAAATTTCTCTTCAGGTGAGATGCTTTCCAGAACTATTTGACTTGTTTTATTTAAGGAGTCTGGCTTGGGGATTTTTGTATCATTGTTTATTGTGTGGTTTTATTGTATTGTTTTGTTTTTTAATTTTTATTTTTAAACAACAGTAATTCATAACAATATTGTTGAAATGTAAATTGTAACAGAGTGGTCCAGACTTAATGTTTTCCCTGAACTGCAGTCTTCATAATCTCACAGAATCTAGCTTCTGATATTTGTAGAAGTTGAAAATGTTCCTTACACTTGTGAGAGAATTAGGTCATGAAGAATGTGAAAAAATCCAACACCTAGGAATTTCCAAATATCTGAGGCAGATTTACAAAGCACAAGAGATTTTTTCAGTAAAATTATAGATTCTTTCAAGATTCTTTCAGTAAAATTATAATAGCCACATCTTGGTTATTTTGGATAGACTTTGCCCACTTGAGTTCTTCCTCCAGTAGAAGAGCTCTTACAAGTTCTGAAATAAAATATGTCTTTTATTTTGAAGTGACCATAATGTCTTTTGATAAAATGAAAGGAAAATCCATTAACTCAGAATTATGGGATTTTTTTAACCCATTATTGGTTACCAGAGAGATTAGAATGAGTGTCATTGAAAATAATCCAGCATTTGTTCTGAAGACTAAATATGTGCTTAGCTGTGTCTTCTGGGAATTTTTTTGCATCCTTAACTTGCACCACTACAAAGATTGAAGAAAATTCATCGATTTTGCATACGAGGATATGCCGGATTGTGACGCACCTCTTGAAGAGACAATTTTTCATGTTCAAGATAAGAACTCTATCAACATTAAACTATGGACAATAAACAATAAAAACTTCGGAAGCTGTGTAATGAGGACTTTTTTCTGTTTTTCAAGTGGCACAGTAATGGCAGGTTTTGGAGTAGAAGAAGGAGGTTCAAGAAGTATTGAGGACTATGCACAAAATACTTATCCAAAATTATTCCATTCTTGCTCTGCTATCCTTGGACAGCAACAGGTTTAGAAGTATTTGATGGTGATTCAGAAAATAAAGGTTTTGTCATAATCTGTTATTTTCTGATTCCTTTTTTAGGGAGATAATGTCTAAATACTGAGTAGATTTGTAGACAATATTATACATAAAATATGAAGAGATGTAACACATGAAATCCCTCAATTCAGAGAATTCTTTGAAAAGTGCTGGGTACAAGAAGGTATGAGTACAAGACTATTAGCCTATCACTTTCTGGTTTTTAATCAAAATATTAGTCCTAAAATAGTGTACTTCATCACTATTTCCTTCATCATAATTAGATAATCCATTTTTAATTATAAGCATTTCTTACTCAGGAAATCAAAGCCTTATTTTGTTTTTCCCAGATGGTCCAAAGGATTTATGTAAACATCTCATTTCAAGACAGTTCTGGTGTTCATAATGTCATAATACTTTTTTTTTTTTAAAGATCCTTTCCATCAGCTTTGACTTTTATTATCAGACTGCAGACACATTTGTTGAAAACTAGAGCAGCACAAATGCAAACGACCTTTTTTTCTCAGAATAGACTCCCTAATTTTTTAAGGGTAGTATTTCAAACCCTGTCAGAAGGAAAATCTCTTACTGGAATATAAAGAAACACATGGCATCGACCTAATGTTTTTCTCACTGTGATTGAGGTATTGAGGCCAATGGGAGCTGGGCTTAGCCAACTGCGAACACTTTCAAAAATCCATTTGAAATACACATCCAAAGTATGTAAGGGTTATTCTAGACTATTCTATTAGATAATTCTATTTTGTTTTCCTGTATATTTCAATGGCTTGTGCAGTTATTTTGCACCAGAGCAAACAATAGCCTCAGATATGGGAACAATTACTTTGCTGGCATCATCTTATGCAAAAGGCAGCCTGCACTGAATAACAGCTCTTCAGAAAGGTGACACTGTGTCAATGAACACTGTGGAGGGGAACACGAGGATAAAGTGAGGCTACACAATGTTGTCAAGTGGTCAGGAAGCAGTTCAGAATCACTGAAGAAAATCAAAATGCTTGCTTCATCACAGTTATGTACTCAAGAACATAATTAATAAGATTAGTTGGCAAAAAAAAAAAAAATTAATAACAGAGTTATCTGTGCTTCTATGGAAGGATTCCCTAATTTAAAATGTAGCAGATAGGAACCATGCAGAGCATAGAGTTTTAGGTTTGTTTTTTTTTTTTTTTTTAAAGATAAATTGGATTAATTATACCATAATTGTAACATAATTGAAAATTTCATTTTTCCAAGGACATTTTTTGAGTCATATTGCTCCATTTTATCATGCTAATGAATAGGCAATATGTTGAATACTCACCTCAGATAATCATATATATTTCTATGGCAAAAAAATCCTAATTAAACTAACAAATTTTTAGTTATGCAGATAAAAATGATCAAATAAAGGGATTTTCACAGCACAAAAAAAGGCCAATACAATTCACAATAAAAATAGTCCTATTTCTAGAGCGCTACTCCAGCATTTGGGTCTTATAAATAATATATTATCAAAGTTGAGCACATGTTTTTCAAAAACTTGGAAACAAAAAAGACCATTTGTTGTGCAATCATAACTTTTTCTAGAGAATGGCTGATATTCTATGGGAAAAGTAACTTTCCAAAACTTTCAAGTATTAAATCATCAATAAATTACTATATTACCAATTTTTAATAATAAATTAAGTTTTTATAAATAAATTTTTAAAAAATTCTGGTGCTGAACAGTTTTATGAGGGGTTTTCTCATGTTTGTAATGGAAGTCCATTTATTCCAAATACAAAACAAGTGTAAATCAAACTGAAGTGACACCACATGACATCTCAGACTCGTGAGCAGCAGATGGCAGTAGGTTATTTATTATTTTTACACTGCTTTGCAGTGGATCTATGCACCTGTCTATCATTTACAGAAATTGCAGAGAACATGTGCATTAATTAATTAATGAGCGTTCTAATCCCTTTTTCATTGTTTACCTCTAACATATGCATCCTGCCTCCTATTCTTGACACAGGCGTTTATCAATCTGAAAATACAAGGGAAGATGATCTCTCTAATAGTGGTGTATGTTGTCAGAGCAATTTTGTATAACTTTAAAATCTCTCTTTGTTGCAACTTTTTAGACAGATATCTACGCCTCTCTTACAAGGGACTTTTGGAATTTTGAGGGATAATATAGGAAATGTACTTGCTTTAAGGCTTTAGCATGGCATGTCAAGAATTAGTGGATCAGAGCCATGTTTAACAGCAGTTGCAGTAGAACCACTGAATCCCAGGATGGTTTGGGCAGGAAGGGACCTCAAAGCCCACCCAGTGCCACCCCAGCCATGGCAGGGACCCCTCCCACTGTCCCAGCTGCTCCAGCCCCAGTGTCCAGCCTGGCCTTGGGCACTGCCAGGGATCCCGGGGCAGCCCCAGCTGCTCTGGGCACCTGTGCCAGGGCTGCCCACCCTGCCAGGGAACAATTCCCGATGGCCAATCTCCCACCCAGCCCTGCCCTGGGGCGCTGGGAGCCATTCCCCGGCTCCTGTCCCTGCAGCCCTTGTCCCTTGTCTCTCTCCATCTTTCCTGCGGCCCCTTCGGGCCCTGCGAGGCCGCCCTGAGCTCAGCCCAAAGCTTCTCCTGCCCGGGTGAGCAACGCCAGCTGTGCCAGCCTTTGCTGCGAGCAGAGCTGCTGCATCCCCCTGCCCATCCTGGAGCCTCCTCTGGGCTGGCTCCAGCAGCTCCAGCTCCTCCCTGGGCTGGCCCAGGGCTGGGGCAGCTCTGCAGGTGGGCTCTGAGCTGAGGGGCAGAGGGGCAGAATCCCCCTGCCCTGCTGCCCACGCTGGGCTGGGCCCAGCTCAGGGATTTGGGCTCTGGGCTCAGCCCAGCTCAGGGATTTGGGCTCTGGGCTCAGCCCAGCTCAGGGATTTGGGCTCCGGGCTCAGCCCAGCTCAGGGATTTGGGCTCCGGGCTCAGCCCAGCTCAGGGATTTGGGCTCCGGGCTCAGCCCAGCTCAGGGATTTGGGCTCCGGGCTCAGCCCAGCTCAGGGATTTGGGCTCTGGGCTCAGCCCAGCTCAGGGATTTGGGCTCTGGGCTCAGCCCAGCTCAGGGATTTGGGCTCTGGGCTCAGCCCAGCACGGGGATTTGGGCTCAGCCCAGCTCAGGGATTTGGGCTCAGCCCAGCTCAGGGATTTGGGCTCAGCCCAGCTCAGGGATTTGGGCTCTGGGCTCAGCCCAGCTCAGGCTTTGGGGTCCCAGCTGTGCCCACAGCCGCCCCAGGGCTCCTCCAGGGCTGCTCCCTGTGCTCAGCCCAGCCTGGATCCAGCCGGGGCTGCCCTGACCCGGGCCCAGCACCAGCCCTGGCCCGGTTCAACCTCCTGGGATCCCCGTGGGATCCCCCGGGGGTTTCAGGTCCCTCTGGAGGCCGTCCTGTCCTTCAGGGGTGCCACTGCACCCTCAGCTTGGTGTCACCTGCAAACCTGCTGAGGGTGCCTCAATCCCTGTGTCTGTGTTCAGCTTGGCTCGGGTACTAAATAACGCTGGTCCCAGTACTGACCCTCAGGGACACCACTGGTCACTGATGTCCATTAGGGTTCTGACCAGTTTACCCCTAACATATGTAAGTGACCACCCAGCCCATTTTTAACCATCTGTTCATTAAATCCATCTCTCTCCAGTTTAGAGGATATTGTGAAGGGCTGAAACAAGTTACTGGAACTAATGCATCTAAAGAAGAGAGCAATGACAGTATCAATAAGATATTTGTGTGAATGATACCAATTCACTTCAGACAGCCCTGCCCAAAATTCCCAGTAATTTTGGGGAAATTACAGGGCTGCTCAAGACTTGTGTCATGATGCTCTATGAGAGTATGCAATTGAACTATAAAATGGGGAAATAATGGTAGTCATCACTAGCAGCTGCCTATGCATTAAATATCCTTTTAAAGTTACGGCTGCAGCAGGAAAAGCAGTAGAGAAGCATTGATTTTTGCAGTGTGACATTCTAATTAGATAAAGAAATGCAGAAACTTTTTGAGAGAAGTATTTGAGTGTCGTATCATTTCATGTGAACACCTCTTCTCTGTAATTTTGGTGATGACACTATTTTTCACTGTAGATAAAAGCTATTTAATTTTTTTCTCTTCTCTTTAATTGCATGTGGCAGCCTCTTTTGGTCATGGCCATGTGAGGAGAAAGAAATCTTAAAGAATTTGCACAAGAGTGTCCAAGTCATCTCTACCTGCTGACACAGTCTCTGTCAGACTAAGTGCCTCATATCTTCTAACAGAGGAAATTATAATCACTTTCAAATAGATTCCAGTTAAGAAATATGCTCTCTCTAAACTTTGGAGCACTTACATGAATGCTGAATAAAAGGGCACAGTAGGACTTTATGCAAAAAAGTTCTTTTTTGTACCAACTATTCTTCAAATCTGCATTTATGTGGAGGCTTTTAAAGCTGCAGGAGAGCGTAGGAAACTCAAAGTTTCCTTCTGAACACTGGAAAGAATTTGATTCAGTACAAATATATATATTATACTGGTACTAGGAGGGTTGAAATGAAACTGGTTGATAAGTTTAACACAAATAAGACTGTCTTCAGGTATTTAACCCACGTAATGGGATCATCAAAGTATCTGTAAAGAATATTAGAAATTATTAATATATGATATACTATTCTAGTTACTCCTGATAATCTGTTTTTCATCTACATGTGGAGCTATTGGCAGAAAGGTATTATATCATACCAAAGTCTGATTTTAGTACAATATTCTGGCTGTACAGTAGCTACTTTACAGATTCTAATTTTATTTGGTAATACAGTTTAATGCTTGGTGGGGTGGATTTGAATAGACCTTGCTGCGTGACAAACTCTTTCATTTCAAACAGAAAAGTAAGATGCAGGGGATTTATATTACTCAAGTCCATTATCTGTAAAAAGAAGAACTTAAAGTACCCGATTCAGCTTAACAACCCACATTCAGACTGATTTGCCTCGCTGAGTTCAGCAGTCACAAAAGAAATTGTAACACTGCCAGCTCTGCATCAGATCAGCTGGATTTGTCTTGTCCAGCCTTGAAAAAAAAAAATCTAAACACTGACCATATAAATAAACTGAAAAATGAGCATTTCATCTATCTGCAACCATTTATTGCTACATTTTTTTCTGACTATGGCATGAAATAATGTTAGTTTATGAAGCTGGCTAGTCACATGATATAAATGTGAGGAAGAAATGGCATATATTAAATTTTTAACTCATCTGGACATAGCAGACCAACCAAACACCACAGACTATTTTGACTCTATCCTGTCTACTTTGCAATTATTACTTGTTTACATTATGCACTTGGAATTAATACCAGAGTAAAAGATCTTGTTAATTTTCAAAATACTATGAGGTTTTAATTGGGTTCCTAGGAATCAGTTGATTTTGAAAACCAGAAAGTCACAACTAATGAATAGTACAAGTAAAGTCTGCATTATGACTCTTAGAATGTCTGTAAATTGAAAAGTAAATGGATTTGGTTAGTCCATATATTTTGATTTTTAACTTTTGATTAAAAACAGCACTCCCTGCTTACACTAAGTTCTGTTTCTCAGAAAAGCATTGAACTGTTGCTCTCACTCCTCTTGTTCAGAGTGCTTGGTTTTACAATACCTTGCTGTGGTGATTTCTGTTTTCTCTAAAGATGT
Source organism: Chloebia gouldiae (assembly GCA_003676055.1). Lineage (NCBI taxonomy): Eukaryota > Metazoa > Chordata > Aves > Passeriformes > Passeridae > Chloebia > Chloebia gouldiae. Next base: position 49,072 of record QUSF01000057.1, read on the forward strand.
GCTAACACACACACCTCACCCCATCCCACTCCCCTTAAATGCAGAGTTAATGATCTTTAACTATACATAGGTTCATACAAAACAGGAAATTTTCAAAGATTGTAAAGTTATTTCTTGAAAATTAATTCTGACTGACTTTTAAATAAACATCAGCCACATTTAGGCATGGTTTCCCATATTCAAAATATCTTTTACTAACCACAAATGTTCAAAAAAGGATTTCTTTAAAAGTATAAACTTATAAATAAATAAAATTTTTAAAAAACTATAAATTCAAATTGTTGGTAAGACAAGTTAGAAATTTGAAGTATTTTGCAAAAACTTTTTTATCAGAATAACCAAGTCTCAAACATGAATCAATACTAAATCACTGCGTAACCGAAAACACATTAAAAATTGCGGGCAGGCCAGCCACATGTCCTCTTTTTTTTTTTTTTTTTGACAAATTAAGATAGGAAATTCTGCTTAAATTGTGTATGAGTTATTAGTATTTATTGTTTACTTTTATTCAGGCATGACCTTAAATCTTTATTCAGAAAATAAAAGCTAGTATAACTTATTAGCATAACAAGGAAAGTAAGCAAATTATGAATTTTCCATAGAAACATGTTTGGTAATTTTTGCTAACTGAAAAACAGAGAAACTGAAATAATAACAAATTGAACAGCTTGCACCTGTTTCTGAATGTTTTGTGATATGAGGCACATAAGCAGAAACAAAGTCTTTCTGTCTCTGGGGATGCTGAATTCTGATTTGTATTCAGGCGCCCACATCCCTCTGGCTCAGCAGACTCTTACGCTGGAATTAGGTACCTACATCTCCTGAGGAGGCTGCTGTCATCCATTTGAAGACAGGGTTGTCATCCACTCAAATAATCCCCATAAATAGTTCACTCAGGTTTTGCCAGCCCGTTCCTCCTTCATTTTAGTGAGCAGAGTTTTTCTCCAAGTACTGTAGGCTGCTGTCCAAAAGTGGCATCTAATTGTTGGGTTTTTTGAATGCAGAAAACTGGTCACAGACAGGGATGAGTTACAAAGTCTTGATAATAAAAGTGTCACTGGCACTCAGGAAAGGAAAGAGGTGAGCATTTTTGCACCTGCCAGTGCAATAGCCATCATCTGCCTCCCTCCTGGGACTGACTCACTGCCACACTCCTCTATTTCTTAAAAATCTCCCACTAAAACGCCTCCTAGTCCCACTGATTGACTATTCTGCTGCTCACATTCCTGTGGTATCCAGAATTATTTTCTTTATACTGATTATCATGTCATTATCCTTTCTTTTTTAATGCTTCGGAACTTTAAAATTTGTCTGTTACCCTGAAATATAAATACTTTCCATTTTCATTCAGAGTACTGTTGAAAGACAAAGTATATTCAATAACTGATTGTAGTTTTTTTTCCGTTAATTCTAGGATTTTAGTGCTGAGATTTAGTCCTTTCTTCTCAACTGTCTAAATAGAATTTAACTTGTGATTTTAACATGACGTGCTTAGAGAGTGAATGACTTGTAGAGATGCTTAGATTTTTCTGAAAAGAAAATAATAAAACCCAAAGAAACCCAAACCCTAACCACATTATTTAGTGCAGTGATCCCTCTTTATTTATTACCAGTAAATACATGTGTCATATTAACATTTTTATTTACATGCAATATGTAAAGATGTGTCTAAGAAAACAAAGTGATAAAGCTCAGAGCATGTGAATACCCAGTAGCAAGTGTGAAAAAGTAGTAAGTGGCTAAAAGTGAAAAAATGGGATGAGAGTAACGTAAAAGTTGTTTGTGAAGTAGAAGGGTGCTGGTAGGGAGCAGGTGACGCAAGAGAGATGAAATGAGGATACTGGAACTGTGTCATGGCAAACATCCCAGGAGCAGAGGGGCAGCGGTGTGCTGGTAGATGGAGAGGTCCACAAAGCTGGGGACATCCCCAAGGTCGAGGAGGAAAAATCCATTAGCAGCTGAAATGAGGAAGTCATTACCTCGTTGGAGGAGACCAATTTCCTTCTGAAGGCCATGGAGAAATCCTGATTAAAATCAGCCAAGGGTATTGTTGTGTGAAAAATTATTTCTGTAGTGGTAAAAAGCTACTTTCTTCAGGACCTTTTATCCCCCGGGAACACAAAAATTGGAAAGTACTGATTGCTGGTTTGTTGGCTTTTTTTTTTTTTAATTCAAGGTCAAGTGATATTTTTAAAGGAAGTGTAGTTCTATAACTAATTTCTTTCACTACTTTTTCCCTTGGATTTATCATACCTGTGACATTAAACCTGGCAAAAAATAAAATGCAGCTAGACAATGGAACATGTTGAGAAGACAGTGGAGGAAAGAATAGCCATTAACAACATATTAGGGAAAAAAGTTAAAAATCATCACACTGTAAACAATTTTGCAGCTTCATAAAGCTGACTCATGGTCAAGTCAAGCAAACCATAGAAAATGTGTAAATGAGACAGGACTGATCAGAGAGATTGCAGTGTATGGAAATTTTGGAAATAGGTCACATTTGCTCGTTGCTTTGACAACTATTAAAAGTTGGTGAATATTTCAAGAATAGAGAAGCTCCCACTGGACTGGATTATCCTGTGTGCTCAGAAGAGGAGAGGAACTGGAAAGGAAATTTTGGAAGAGAATGTGATATGGAAGAGAGACAAGGCGTGAATGAGGAATATTTGCATCCAGGTATTTCTCAAAGGTTGTATTTAGTCATGTACTGCAGTGTTATTACATGGGAAGCGATTAAAAGAATAAAGTTCTGCAGAGCTGTGAGGTGATTATCTAGGGAAAGGGAGAGATTAGGAGATGTTACTGGGGGATTATGAATATCTAATAACACCAGAGTTTTCTGTAATTAGCCAGTGGGTCTACAAAAAAAATAAAAAAATTGAAAAGGACAGGTAGCAGAATAAATAAATACCCAACTTTTTTTTGTGAAGAAAGAGCTCCCAAAATTAAATCTAAAGGTAAATGGTTCTGCTTATTTTATCTTAATTATATTTCTGGCAAATTTTTTTTACCTTTCTGCTGTTTCCTTAGCTGATGGTGTGTAGATTCATGTTCCTCCCAATTTAATGGTGATTTTACTGGGATTTTGCACATATACTAAGACAGCTAAAATACTTTGTATAACTGATGAAGTGTCCTAGTCAATGGTCCCTTGCAAAGAACACTCAGATTCTCAGATCTGGTGAATATCATGGAACAACTGGAGCTAGAATTTCTGACTGAACATTTCTTCTTCTGTCAAATTGATTTTATAATTTTTTTCCCCAGATTTTCTTTCTGTGGTTGCCTAGTGCCAGGTGCAATCTGAAGCTGTTCCATTTGCCCTTGCACATACATTTCTTCAAATGGTGTTGTTCCATGTGAAGTAATAAAAATGTCTTGCACTGCTGGGTGCCTTTAATAATGTCAAATGATGTCTTGCTCAACATCTAGAAATACCTGATATTCTCTCTGATACACTGGTGACCTCTGTGATTGAGCTCTTGCTACTTGTAGCATGCAAATAGTCTGGTTGCCAGGAGAGGGATGTGCAGGAGAGGTCAAAAGAATATGTCAAAAAAAAAATCCTAAATGTGAAGATTCTAACTGAAATATTACACATGGGAAGGACCTTAAGAGGAAAAGTGTTTTGATATATGCAGACACACATATACAGGTATGCTACAATTTCTTCATCCTATATATTCATATTTTATGTTCTGTACTTATGTAGGCACTCAAATTCATTGAATAGATATATTTTTCAATTACATTTAAAAATCGACTAATATAATGGTTGACTATATCAACTTTCATCTTTATGTTAAAAAAATGTAAACCCTGTTAAAAATGGAGTAGTAGAGAAATAAACAGTTCAGAACTGTCAGCAAAGAGAGTTAATAAGTTTTATCTAGTTCTACTGAAATGTTAGAATTAATTATGTGAAAGAGGATACATTAAACATGTGAGTTTCTGTTGAGTGATTCCAAAACAAAGGACAGGAATGATAAAAAATAAGGCAATGTTGTTATTATTGACTGTTAATGGCATTCAGTTTAGGAAATGTCACTCATATGTGTTTTTGGAGGATTTGTGGTGCGTTTCAAAATGCAACACTTGCTTTTTTGCTTTTTTTATTCTTTTTAAACTGTTCCATGTAATAGTATACCCTGAAGACATTAAAACTTGAGGAATGGCTCAAGCTACAATCCTTTTAGATATTCATATGTATATTTAGACAAAAGGGGAAAAGGAAATCAGAATAACACAAACAGAATTATTTTCTGTTAAGCATTTTTCTACATGAGAATCAGTATTCTAGAGAAAAGCAAATATAGATGTTAAGACAATTCTTTTAGAGCTCCAAAGCCTCTCCATGACAGATGACTTTCTATTTCCCCTTAATAGTAAGTTTGGGGTTTTTTGATGAAGATCAGAAAATACTCTGTCTTATTGTTTTTTCTAGATTTTTTTACTTTTGTGATATGTCATCATAGTATTAGTAATCATTATTGGCACATGGTGCTCTCTGGTCTTTCCAGCACCTTTCACTCAAAAACAGTGATCTGAAAATACTTATAAGGAAATTTTTCCTAATTCAAATTATGTACAAGAGGTGTGAACAGCCTCAGGATTACTTTTGAAGCCAATAAATCATCTTCCCTCTTATTATTCTTGTTTGCTGTGAATTTTTGTGTTGCTTTGCTCTGCAGAGAAACAGAAATGAATGTACACAGCAGTTAATCCAGAAAAATGTATAATTCATTACGAGTAGAAATGAGTCAAAAGGAAAAAAGAAAATTTACTTCTAGAATAAGAACTTAGGTTGGGTGTCTTTTAAACAACATTCTCTGTGTGAGTCATGACATTTCTCGGTTTTCCCATTCCCCAGTACTTTGTTTGCTCTATGAAGACCAATTTTTAATTTCATGTTTACACTCAAAACAATCAGATCATTGAAACTGGCTATTTCCACAGAGGAAGTTTGTTTTCCACTGGTGTAAAGGCTTTGTAAAGAAGACAGTAAAAATGTGATACATTTTTATAGCAAAAAAGTAGCAATGAATTATTACATTAACATTATGAGCCTTCAAGCCCTCAGCCAAATTTTTCATAAAATAAGAACAATCTAATTGTGTTTCACTTAGATTGAAATAATTTTGTAGTGTCATTTTTGTAGAATTAACACTATAAATAATTGCTTTCTAGAAATAAATGGAAATTATGGCAAACATACAGTTTACAATGATAGTAGAAAGTAAAAGGAAAGAAATTTTTTTGTTAATATAAAAATAAAAATCTAGAAGGGCAACCAAATGAATATCAAATGCCACAACTCTTAATCATAATCTCAAAATTACACCATCTGTCTGATCAAACATAATTTTTTCTTCCTCACAGTTGGTCAAGGCTTTGTGTTCAGTAGAGCAAAATTCTGCTGAGAAGGAGCAAAAGCATTCATACTTTTGTCCATGATTGCTGTGTTTATCTAAATAAAACTTTCTGAAAAAGAAAATTTTTAAAAATCATTGCTTTTTAGTGGTTTGTGGCTCACTGAAGCAATTTGTCTAGTATGTATCTAATTCCACTGGGCATGAAAAAATTTATGTGTTTGGAGCGATGCTGTGATCCCTAAACTCATCTCATCTCTGTTAGCAGAGCGGGGCTAACATTTATCAAATTTCTTGGGGCCTCACCCAGGTGAGATTTGAGTATTTTCAAGGATGAATGTTTCACAGCCTCTGTGGAAAACTGCAGCAATATTTAACCACTCTCAGAGTCAGAAAGTTTCTTCTTTCCTCTCATTGCAATTTTGAATGTTGCAGCTTGTACCTCTTTTCTCTGCCACCAGCTCTGTCAGTCACCACATTTTGAAATAATGTCATATCATTTTGAAATAACATGATGAAACTTGTGTTAAATTCACTGCGAGTATGCCAAATTCCACTAGTCAAGTTTTTGTACAGAATATTGATTTTCTGAATCTCAAAATTTTATTTGAATAGAGGAGAGGAAATGTGAGTGAGAACCTTCTATCCCTTCCTTTTCTAGTATTGGAATCCACACACTCAGGTAATTCACATGTGCTGAGAAAGGAAAAAGAGAGGTAGAAGTAACTCAGACAAGAGGAGCAGCAAGACAACAACAAAGTGATCCCAGCTGATGTGCAACCTGGAGGAATAAAATATTGGCAAAATATTCAGCAAAACTGTCTGAATAAACACAGTTTGTGCTACCCAATTAAAATTTTACAGCAGAAACATGTCCTAGTTCTCTTGAGAGTGAATCCTTTGTGTGTGCGTTCATTTACTCTCTCAAAATGCTAAAGATCTTAAGGCAGTGTACTTTTGATTGATGGTTCTCTGATTATCAGGTAACCAGCAGGCATCTTGTGGCTTTCATCCCAGCATCTCTGACTGCAATTTTGAGAAGTCTAGGTTGCTGCTGTAAGATCATTATGACATTTCACAGCTACATTTGCATTATCATTGTCTTGTAAAACTACTCAAGAAAACATCTTGGATTTTTAGTGGCTTTTTTTTGGGGGGGATGTTTATAGTTAGGTTTATGTGTTTGCTTATGGTTGCCCTATTGTTTGCTGTTGCTCATTGGCACCTAAAAAGTCACAAGTGGAATTTTCGGTCTTAGGTCTATTTTATAAAACCCGCTAATTTCTCTGGCATAAATAACCACTGGTTTATTGTGCCTAGCTACAAAACATTAAATAATTTAATGGCATGCAACTATATAGGCTGAATTTCTGCTTTCATTAAAATATTATTATCTCCTACCATCTGCCTGTTGATTTGCCACTTGAACATTTCAGTAGATAAGGAATATCTCAAATGTTCCTTGGGAAAGATGTGCCAGTGGCTTTATTCACAGTACCAGGAACAGCAGTAAAAGACCCAGTGTTCTCTAAATTGTGCTGGAAATGACAGAGGAGCAAAAGACAGAGGAGACTGACTTTATGGGCAGCATTTTTTAAAAGCATTATGTGCGGGCAATAGGATGATTTCCTGTCATTGCTTCCTAAGTGCCACAACTTGGCATCATGATGGTTTATAACAAAATGAGTAATCCTCTCGGAAAGTTCTGATGAGGAAATAATAACTCCCATCATTTTGTGCAGGCAGGAAACTGCTGAGAGTCTGGGCTCAAGTTTTATTTAAAGAGAAGGAAACGGAGAATGTTTGTTTCAGAGGGTGGGCATCAGTTGTTTCTCTCTTTATCTTTTCTTAAACTGAACTATTATTTCACACTTAATTGGTTCCCTCTATACTATAAATGTTTACAGCACCCTTTACTTGGATACCTCTGCATATTTTTATGTGGTACACACAAATAGTTAGGCTAGAGATTGCATAATAATGATTTTTCTTTAAACTGTAAAAATACCCCCACCATAAGTATACCCTGGGTACCATGAGCACAATCTTCATATCACTAGTATTTATTACTCATTCTTTTGGCTAAATGCTGAAGAAAGTAGAATTTATGAAGACCTTAATGTTACACTTTTTATGGATAAGAAGTTTTATCTGTCTAGAAGTTCAATAAAGTCATCTAGATTTCAGCCATGTGTGGGAGACAGCTCATATGGAGTTTATTGAATCTTGACCTCTGCCTTCATAGTGCATGTTTTACTGTGTAATTAATGCTCTAACTGTTCATGTTTTAATTGCTATTACTTAACTAGTCTTAGTCTTGCTCTTAGTCTTGTAATTACTGTTCATATTACTACTGTTATTACTATTGCTATGGGATATTGGGATATTTACTATTTATTACATAATTAATATGTGCTTACTACACAATTGCATTGTGCAATCTTTTGTCAAGAGGTGGTGCTAAAACTGTGTAAATCTTGTCTAAAATTAGCCCCATTTACTCTGACTCTAGAATTTTTATTCTTTTTTTTTTTTTTTTTTTTTTTTTTTGGTTTCAGACAAAGGTCTGTTGATCCCTGTTAAAAATATGGAGCTTTGGCTTCCTAATTTTCACTTAGAGTACAGTCAGGGATAGACACACAGAAAGCAGGTGTTTCTCAGAGTGGTTTGCTCCTGCTGAGGAGCACGGGTTTTCTACAAGAAACTTATGCCGTAAATGTGACAAGCTGTCAGCATCAGTGTGCGGGGCTGCTGCACTGAAACAAGCGGTGTATGAAGACTTGTCAGAGATAATCTCCCCAAAAACATGTCTGAGAAATTTTGCCAGATCTGTCTGATGTTTTTCCTTCAGATACCATCAAACCAGTCCGTTAAAGTAGTTGTCAGCCAGTTCGGTTAAAAGCCCATGCTTAAAATGTTATGTGCCGGGTCTCTGTTTGGGAAAAATTACTTATGGGAACCTCTCTTGATGAACTGGAGACCCAACTGTTCCCAGCCCCTGGATTCCCCTAGGATTATTTATCACGTGATAATGTGATTTATCATTTCTTTGGAGTCTTAGTTGATGGTGGTAACTATCAGAATGGCTGCAAAAAAAAAACCACCCAAAACAAAAACCAAAAACAAAAGCACAAACAAACAAACAAACAAACAAAAAAAACCAGAAAAAACCCCAAACCAAACCAAAACAAAACCAGAAAGAGGCAGATGAAATGAAATGTGTTCTGGGTATGGAGTTCATGCTGATGCTGATGGTGGTAGTTAATGGGACTGCACTGAGCAGTATTGTCTTATATCAGGTAAGAGTTTTTAACTTCTGGCTTTAGTAAGGACATTTTTTCTCTTGATACCACACCTAACCATAAAATTGTGTAGCAAAGTGTTATTGCATGCTTTATAGGCAAAAAAATTAAACTTTACAGCTGGCATAGAAATGTGAAATTTGCATATGCAAATTATACACAAAATGTCACTAATCCCATCCAGAAAGTCATGTAAGTATATCATATTTTATGGTATAGAATATGACCATCTAATAGACTGCATTTTACATGTTGGACTGAAGATTTATGTCGTGATTACCAAGTGTAACTTAACTCCCACCCTCTATGATTTTGTTAGTGGGTTCATCCTCGATATTGTTCCAAAAACCACTTTTGTCTGAGGGACCTAAAAAGTTTCCTATACTTTGAGGAGCTGTTGTGTAAGAAAATGGGCCCAACTGTGTATCCTGGCTTAGACTCACGTGAATTAAAAAAATGGCTGTGCTGGGAAAGGACACTGGCAGATCATCCCAACCATGATTTGCTCAGAAAATCATTCCAGGCAGGAAAACACACACTTATGTATTACAATATAAATTTCTCAGCTTTATTCTGATTTTTTTAAATAATCTGTATTATATCTCATTTTGTTTGAGTTCACTTAGGAATTTTGAAACACTAGAGTAGTAATGCAAACTCGATCTCCCTCTAGTTTCTTTCAATAAAAGGTGCAAGCAACAGTGAAAATCTAGCAAATACAACTCCAGATTAAAACCTGAACCTTTACAATGCTTGTAAGCTAAAAAAAAAAAAAAGGTAAATATAATCCCTGCTTTCCTCCACTCCAGAAATGCCCACCAGTCTTGGGAAAATCTAGGCATGGAAATGGAAACAATCATAGATAAAGCAAGATAAAGCAAATTAATTTCAGAGGAGTCCGCCAAGATGGATAGGCTTAAACTATATTCAAAGCTTTTAATTAAACACATGTGAGAGGACAAGAAATACATTCTCTACTGACTGAAAATTTCATGAAAGCAGTATTAAATGCCTACTAAAAAATAACTACACTTACATGGACAATCCAGTTATATAATTACTATTCTTCAAAGGAAAATGAACACTTGGTACACAAGTAACTTTTTGCAAGGTTTCTGAAAGTGGTGTCTTTACCTTAAAATACATTTATTTTTGCAACAGAATAATTAGCAGCATTCTTTAAAAAATCTTCATCTTTGGTTTCCAGCTGAAGAATATTAATCATCTAATGGCAGTATTCATCTGAACTATATTTTAGTGGAATTAGAATCAACCAAAAGCCAAGTGAAAACCAGACAATGAAATATTTATTACTGGCCTGCGTATATTACTCAAGCCTGAAGATGTTACACATTAATATTCAGAAAAGCAGACTTGAGGCATTATTTTCCTATGCATTTTAGAAAATGAAATATTATAGTTTTTACTGAAAACTGTGCAAATAAAATCCTGGTTGTTTTTTAGTTTCCAAAAGCATTTTCCTCAAAACTTGGCTTGGCTAATGTTCTTATGCTGTACTAGTCAGTAACATCATTAGGGCTCAAGTTTTCAAAAATAATATTTTTATTCCCTCCCATTCTTCCCTTCACTCAAAAACAGCAAGTGGAAGTAAGGGGTTTTTCAGAGTTTAGTTATGAAAAAATGTTGATCAAGGTTAATAGATCATTTATAGCTTGAATTCTAGCCTGCAAAAAAATGTGGGAGAAACAGTCTGTGAGGAAGTTGTTTCAATTGTTTTCGCAGGAAATGGCCATCAAAAGTAAAAGTCACTCCAAATGACAATGTAAATCCCAAAAATAAAGATTTCCTTTTTAGTATTTTACACTTCAAATCTAAAGGAACGATGAGATTGTGAGAGGATGTATTCCATGTGATTGACCTCACATTGCTGCTGTAATGAGGATGTGGCTGAGGGTCAGGATCTGCCAATTTTCCTCTGAATCTGAGTCCTTCCTTCTGCAACGGCAGAACATGGCAAGCTCCTGCTGCTGGCCTGTGGAGTGAAGAATTAATGGTTATTTTCCTCTAATCTCCAATCAATTTCTGAAATAAAGGAGAAAATTATTTTGCTTATGGCTTCTCTGGTTCCTGTGTTTCTGAAACACATGAATTCCCATACAATACTCATGAGTTTTGCAACTGTTTACTGCAAACACTTACATGCAGTTCTTTATATAATCTCTTTTTTCCCCGCACTGATTTTTTTTTATTACTGAAATGTAAGGCTGGAAGGCTGGAAGCAACTGTCTTAATGGTTAGAGAAAAAAAGGGGAATCTGAACAAATTAAAATCACTGAAGCTTGATTAAAATGAAGATAATTTTTACTTTTTCATTTTCAAGCACAAATGTAGCAAAAAATCCTACACAAATTAGGTGAAGAAAGGTTATCTGATAGATATTATCTCGCTGTACATCCTCTAATCAAGGTTTTATTATTGTGGCTCATTCTAGTTTTTCTGATACAATATTTTATTACAGCTTAAAAGCCTGGTGGTTCAATGCTAAAAATCCTGAGTGCAGTTTTCTAAAAAGAAAGAGAAAAAAGAGAAGTGTGGTCTAGATAGTTATTGGTTTTGTGTAATACTTATTTAACTGAATTGATATTCTCATAATGTAATTCAACTATAGTTTATAGGTATGCTGCAATCACTGTTTGCTGCTCAGATAATTTCCTAAACATAATCAAACATGGAATTTAAATTAATTGAGAAATTTTCCATTGTTCCCACTTTCTGATTTTAAGTATGCCTAGAAAATGTGTGTTAGATACATTAGGTTAAAAGTCTTGGGCTGATGCTGATTGCAGTAAAATCCTTAATTTTAGAGGAAAAGCTTGTTTCAGGAGTCTCTCCTGCTGCAGATACTCTCATGGTGCTCCACCCCCATAGAGATAAGCAATGTTCTCCCTGTGCTTAAAAACATTAATTAATAATGCATTCAAGGAACAAAATTACAGCAGTTTCCTCCCCTTTTTCTTTCATACTGCCACCTTCTTTAGCTCCAGGTCCATGAGGATGGGCCACCACATTCCAAGATGTTCTTGCAGGTGAGCTTCCCATCCAAGGGTAGGATGTACAGCTCTTCAGCAATTTTAGAGAGCAGGACACACAGAGACAAACTAAAAAAGGCTGCTTCAGAATGAATTGCACATGGAAAAATTAGGAAAGAATTATATACTTTCTGACTTCATTTTTTAATTTTTTTTCCTTGTGTGTTTCATTGCAGGCTCATTTAAGAGAGAATATGCAGTATATTTAATTTCTACATTTTCCTCCCAAACATGGGAAACTTCTAGGGGAAAATGGCATGAGAAGAAAGAGAAACTCTTTGCTAACCCCCAAAAGAAGCTGGAAGAGGTGAAAGAACATCTCATGTACAGCTGGACAGAAAACTTGTGGTTTTGTCTGAGGTCTTATCCAGACAAAGAGTTGCCATCAGCATGCCCTCATACAGCTCTTGATGTAAGTTTCTTCCCCCAGGCACATTGGGACTGGGTGCCCAGGGACTTAAAGGAAGATCAGCCAGGATCTCTGGAAAAATCTGATTTTTACATGAAAGGACTATGATGATCTGGAGACAGAACAGAGAGTATAAGCGGAGCATGTGCTGGCAGGGAGAGATCCTGGCAGGAACACATGAGAACTGTCTCAGTGTGGTCTTGCCGATTCTTTCTATCTGTCAGTTTATTTGTGTTTAGTTTGGTTTGGGTTTTTAAAATTTTGTTTATTTTTTGGCTTTTTTTTTTTGATTGCTGGTTCATTAACTTAATTACTGGATTTATGCTATAACGTGCCAGAGGCAAATGTTCTGATTTAGTCAAAATAAAATACTGACAGAAACTCTCATGTTAACTTATTAGGAATTATGAAAGGCAATCTTCATGTGTGCTGCATTATTGTGGCAGTGAATCCCACACACTGCCCTGTCCTCAAGCTGGTGTAGGATCCCAGGAATTCCTGTTATCTCCCAGACTTTGAGTAACGAGTTGAGCAGCGGCGCATCCTTTGTCTGTACTAGAAACTCCTGCATGACTTAGGTGGGGAATGTCTGTACAGAAACTTCTGTTAGACTAAGGAAGGGAATGAGACATAATCAATCATCCCTGACAGCCTTGGAATATTCCTTAGATGATTCATAGCCCAGGTGGAACAGTGACATTTTTACTGGCATTTAAAAAAAAATCCCAGTAATCACCAACTTGGAACATGGGCATCAGTGATAATTTCATAAGAAAACTTACTTTGTTTGCTGAGGGTGGCTGTCTATCATAAAAGTGGCCCCAGTGTCTGGGGAGAATGATGACTGAACTCCAATTATTTCAGAAGTCTAATTAATTACTTTATTATACTATATTATACTATATTACACTAGCGAGAACTATCGCTAACTACGTAACTAGAAAACCCATGACTCTCTCCTGAGAATCACACGAGGATCCAATTGGTCAATGAATCCAGAACACCATCACCAGAATCCAATCAAGCAATCACCTTGGGTAAACAATCTCCATACCACATTCCACATGGGCACAAACAGGGAATGGCAAATGAGATGATAATTGTTTTGATTCTCTTTTCTCTGCTTCTCTCACAGCTTCTCTCAGGAGAAATCCTGAGAAAGCTGACCCTCTCTGTGTTCACAGGGCATGCGAATCCCACAGCTGTCCACTTGAAGGTGAACCATCCCCCTCCACTAAGGCTCACAGTTCACTTATTTTGATACTGAAGCTGTGCATTAGCCCAAGGTGGTGTTTTGGGATGACTGAGACCCTATTTAAATGATCTCTGGGTGTTCTCTCATAAAAACTGTTTCCTTTCAAAGCAAGGTATAATGACTAATGGGCAGGGTTAATGGGGGAGGATCTGTTCTTAGGGTAATGTTCTTAGTTATGTGGTCAATAAAGGACATATGCTGTGGAATCATACTTCCACAAAAAATAGAACACTGGGATAATTGTTCAGCTTGAAGAGAAGAAGCTTTGGGGTAACCTAATTGTGCACTTCCATGTCTGAAGGGGCCGGAGGAAAGATGGAGAGAGACAAGGGACAAGGGCTGCAGGGACAGGACCCGGGGAATGGCTCCCAGCGCCCCAGGGCAGGGCTGGGTGGGAGATTGGCCATCGGGAATTGTTCCCTGGCAGGGTGGGCAGGCCCTGGCACAGGTGCCCAGAGCAGCTGGGGCTGCCCCGGGATCCCTGGCAGTGCCCAAGGCCAGGCTGGACACTGGGGCTGGAGCAGCTGGGACAGTGGGAGGGGTCCCTGCCATGGCAGGGGTGGAATAAGAGGGGCTTTGAGGTCCCTTCCAGCCCAAACCATTCTATGAACTTTCTGTTGGCTTGGAACCTTCAAGGCAGTGGAGGTGCCCTGTTATGGGAGAGGGAAGCAGGGTGTGAGTGACTCCAGGTGGAAAAGGAAATACTACTCATAATGCGCTTGGACTAGGCCAAGCCTCATGGAAGAGACATCAGCTGTCAATGTTGAGGCTTCTCTTAAAAGTTTTCCTAGGATCTGAAAGCAGTCCATATCCAGCTTATCAGTGGAGAATGTACAGCTCCTGAAGCCTCACTGGCAAAATCTCTGATGCTCTCTGTAATGCACTTGCTCCCAGCCACCAAAAAACAGGGCATGTTCTAAGTGGCACTGCTCAGCTCTCTTTTGGAAGGTTTCAGAAGCAGAGTTTCTCACTCCAGCCATGTTCCTTAACAAGAGTCCACGTGGCAGTGAATATTTTCTTTATGGAGCAGTGTAGGAGTAGGTCAGGTCAAATCCTGGCTCATGAAGTTGCTGCTTTCCACCCAAAATGGTTTCTCATGGCTTTGATGCCTTACCTGGATGAGGGATTGCAGGATTTGGTGTGTCCATTTCCATTGCAGCAGGAAAAGCAAGTGCACTGCAGGTCAGGTAGTCCAGGTGTGCATCCCAAATTATGTCCTGCATGTAATAGGGTTGCCACGCTTGAATTCACTGCCAAAATGTTCATGAATAGAAAGAGGAACACAATTGGTTCAGTGACCTTGAGTCTGGATTTAAAAATTAATATTCAAATTAGTGCAAATATTGCTCTGTAATGTAAATGTAGGGTATTTTGTATATTTGTCTTTTCCAAGGCCAGCATTTACTGTTCTAAGTATGTTCAACCCATATTCTTCAACTCAGTGAAGACTTTCTTTGGGATTGTAATGACAATTATAAATAGGTAATTGAATTCCTGCACCAGATATGCTTGAGTCCCCAGCCTAACTTACAATTCCTCTTATTCATAATTTGTTTTTAATTTCCAGGGGACATCAGAAGGGTGCCAATTTAATATGGACTGACTGAGACTGCTTATCAAAAAATCGTTCTGATGTTTGAGTTATATATATATATATATATATATATATATATATATGTATGTATATTGCAGAATGCCTTTCTATTCCAAGAAGAAGTCTCTTTATGATATTTTAGTTTGGCATTTAATTTATCAGGTCATTAACATATCAGACAGTCTATGAGCTATAAGATATTATTTGTTTGTGTTGCTGCTTTCCATTCCCACTCAGCAGATGTATGAGACAACTCATTCTGTGACTTGTCACACTTGTTCTCATTTTTTTGTGACAAGCCTAAAATCTTTTATCTCTTCACTAGTAGCTGTGAGTTCTATTACTGTATTCTTTTTTCACATGCCAGAGTAACCTTGTGAGTTAATTTGTATCTAGACAGCTCCTCAAAACCGTGCAAAAATCTTGCATTACATCAAGTCCCTATTTGAAGGTTTGTGAGTTTGAGAAATGTGTAAATGAATTTTCCTCAGACCTCTGACAGGGTGCTTGTCTTCATGATGCCGAGGAGGAAGTTAATATCCTCTGGAAGGCATTGAAAAAATTCTGTAGCTATTAAAGCTTGTTCAGCTGTTAGTACTGGTGAGGAGAGGCGAGGCCAAATTTAAGAGGTTCTCCCAGAACACACTGATCCTCATGTTCAACTTGTAGAGAGCAGCTCCAGGTTCTGTTTTCATATTTCTCAGTTCTATTGAAGCATTGTCTGTTCTTCTCAAAATTTGTCTCGGAAAAAAATCATGATTGGTCTTTACCATTTCAACACTGAAATTTGGAGGTGGTTTTCCACTTTTTCAGACTGCTAGGAATGGTAAACCAGTTTTCACTAACAATTGAAATCTGTTAAGCCAGATTTCACTGACAATCAAAACCTGTTAAAAATAAATAAGTATCATAATTTTTACTGTAAGTTTGATGAGAACATAGTTTTCAACTGCAGCTGACAAAACAACCTAGTTTTAGATTCATTCTTCCATGCTCTTTCACAACCAATCCTCCTAGCACTGTATCAGTTTGCACAATATTGACCCTTAAATATAATTTAAAACTGACCTTAACATTGGTGAACTCTTAAACCTTATAATAAGTAGCAGTGGTTACTTTGGGATTACCCTGGGAATTTTAGTGTCCTGACAAAATAAATCCTCTGAGTGATGACAACGGAGAAAATGTTCAGAGTTTTATTTTATTACTGGCAAAATATTTTTATATGATTAAAAGATGACTAGATGATCAAAATACCACTACTGAAAAAGTTATTGTCCACCATGACAGGCCTTTTTGTTTTCATATCATATTTAACCATAGCTTTGCAGCTTGAAGATCTAAGAACAAGATTGCTGAAGATCTAATGGGGAATTGCTAATCACTTATTTAAAATGAATTTTTTAACAGTGATGTTCAAGCTCTTTTTCCTTTTATGATAACACTAAATTAATTTCAGTGCAGAATTTTCTTAAGGTTCTTAAAAGTAGATGTATGTAGTTGTGTTTAATGAGAGTTCACCTTCAAATTTGCATCAAAAACTATCTTTACTCCCCTTTTATCTGGTGATTTTTTTTCCCATTCTAACTCAATTTGTCTGCCAATAGAAGGAGCTCCTGCATTAGGCAACAAGCTGGAGCTCCCAAGAGAACCTTTCCTCTGATCCAGACAGATGGATTCTGGCTTTCACAGTGTGTGTCTGTGTGTGTGTTTGTGACGTGTACAAAAATTTTGATTGCAATTTTGGTACAAACTATCCAATCCCACTGCAAATAAACCCTGCGAGATTATTGCCAACTAAGAGCATAGGACTGTTTAGAGTGAGAGCTTTTTTGGTTTTAGGGGAAAAAAAAATTATCTGGTTGTATCATGCAGTGGCTGGAAGCACTCTGCTGTAGAGGGGTGGTCAGTGTTGTCCTGTTTTTGTGATGAAGGACATTTTCTGACTGCAAACATAAGCTCTTGGAGGTGGGGGGAGGGGGTATTGGAGAAACACTGAAGATCAGAATAATATAAAACACTGGTTCCTGAGGATTTTAAAGGTATTGCTGGTGTGAGTAGGGAAATCAAACAGGCACACCCTGTGTGGAAAGAGGGTGATGCCCCTGGAAGAGACACTGATTCAGTGGTAAATGTTTCAATTTTTGAGAGAAGATTTTAATATTTAAGTGATGTTCACAGAACCACAGGATAAACTGAGTTGGAAAGGATCCACAAAGATCATTGAGTCTAGCTCCTAGCCATGCACAACACCATCCCAAAGTCACACCCTGCGTCCAAGAACTTTGTTCAAACACTCCTTGATCTCAAACTGGTGCTGTGACCACTCCTTGGGGAGCCTGTTCAGTGCCCAGCGGGGGAAGAACCTTTCCTGGACAACTTTTCCTGATATCCAGCCTGAACCTCTGACACAACTTCAGGCCATCTCCTGGGCCCTGGTCACCACGGAGCAGAGATCAGTGCCTGCCCCTCCTCTTCCCCTCATGAGAAGCTGCAGAGCTGCGCTGAGGTCTCCCCTCAGTCTCCTCCATCTCAATAGACCGAGTGCCCTCAGCCGCTCCTCGCGGAGCTTCCCCTCACGGCCCTGCACCGCCCCATGGCCCTCCTCTGCACGCTCCCTGACAGTTTAATGGCATTTTTATATTGCCATGCCCAGAACTGCACACGATATTCCAGCTGAGGCCTCCCCGGCCCAGGGCAGAGCAGGACAATCCCTCCCTGGCCCGGCCGGCCATGCTGGGCCCGGTGCCCTCAGGACAGGGATGTCCCTCCTGGCTCCAGCTGCCCTCAGGA
>QUSF01000057.1:66856-117814 GCA_003676055.1 Chloebia gouldiae
CATTCCCAGTCTGTTCATGGGTTACCCCATCCCAGGGGCACAATCCGGCACCTTCTGTAGCTGAACCTCACACGGCTGGAGCTGGCCCCAGCCTCTCATTTCTCATGTCCTCCCTGCCCGCGAGGGAGTCAACAGCTCCCCCCATTATTGTCTATGGACTTTCTTAGTGTCTGCTCCTCTTACTCCTGTGGAAAAGTTACTGTCACTTTGCTTTTTATTTTTTCATTCATTTCTCCTTGTCTGAAGAGTTTTTTCTCACCTCTATTAGTACAATGGTGCAGGAAATAAAATAAAAGCCATAAAACATGCTTTGCTTGCCAGAGTGTAATGAAACAGAGGGCATTATAAAAGAAAGATCCCTCCTGAGTTGCTTCATATGGCATTTTGCCTACACAACAGTGAATGATCTCTCTTAGAGAAACACCTGGAGTAAAAATTGAATTGTCAAGAAAAAGCCTGTAATACTTTTTTTTTTTTTTCCAGACATTTACAGACTGGAGCTTTTACTTGCACTTAGACTGCAAAGCAGAGACCCTAATATACACTTACAGCTTCTGTAGACAGAAGAAAAAGCATTGAAAAGACAAAATGAAGGATATCACGCTAGACCTGAGAGACACAGTGCAGTCTGGAAATTCTACTTCTTCCTTTTTCTTCTTTATATGTTTTCTATTGGCTTTGTGAAGTCAATAGAGGTATGAAAATCCCAATCACACAATATAACCCCTAAATACTCCAGGGCCAGATTCTCAGGTGGATTTATTTCTTCTATCCTCAACATCTTTCATCCAGTACAAAAAGACCAATAAATTGGCAGCCTGTGCCTGGTAGAGCACTATGCTGGTGTGTGGAGAAGCTGCTGTGCATTGCTGATCTGGTCTGGATATTTCTCCGTGCTTGCCCTCTTCCCAAGAGAGACGGAAAGTGGTGATATGGCTGAACTGTGCTCCATCACATCTCACACTGGAATGGCTTCTATTCTTTTTTTCTCGTTAATGTATCTATCCTATACTACTTCACTGCAAGATAGAGTTGCACTCCTGTTCTCTACATTAGTAAATGGACAGCTGAGATGTAGAGATTCCAGCTCAGCCTCAGCTATATCAGTACCCAGCATATTGAAAGTATCACTCAGGTGATTCAGTGGATATATGATGGAGTTTTATGTGACTCTAAGTTTGGCTATCTTTATTGCTTATCTGCCAACAGCTTTACAACAACTTTGCAAACACAAAGGTTTGCAGCAAAGCTCAAGAAAATCCTATTTCAGCTAATTATTCCTCTCAATTTCTGTCAAATACAAAAGAAGAACTTTGGCAAAGGGGAGGAAGAAAAGCCCCTCTTGTCTAGTCAGTCTAGATAATTTGGTTATTGTGACCCCAG
Source organism: Chloebia gouldiae (assembly GCA_003676055.1). Classification (NCBI taxonomy): domain Eukaryota; kingdom Metazoa; phylum Chordata; class Aves; order Passeriformes; family Passeridae; genus Chloebia; species Chloebia gouldiae. The sequence continues at coordinate 68,240 of QUSF01000057.1, forward strand.
ACTGATTTGAGTACATCATTGCCTTTAAACTTGGAGAATTTTTTATTATATTGTGTCAAATTTTTGCAAGCAAAATCGATAAATCAGGATTCAAGCTGTTGTCTTACTAATAAACATGCTTCCCTCACAAATGATCTGGGGCAGTTGGGGAAAATCTATCTCCCAGATTTGTTTTTTCCTGTAAAAGTGCGTGGGTTCAGGTGTTGCTGTTACAACACTGCAGTCTAACAGCAGAATGGATTTGAGAACATACTAATCTCATGATTACAAGTGCCTACCTTTCATGGGAACAGGGAGCAACTGCCTCCAAGCTCAGATTTCTCTCCTCAGTCACATTTCAACTCTCTGGTAAGACCGTTCAATCCTTAGATTTTCTCTGGGCAGACCACTGTCTGTGCCACGCCCTGGCCCTGGCCATGCTCATCAACATCTGTCTGCATAGAAGAAATTCCTTTGTAATCACAGCTGGTGACAGGTAGATCTTTCTGCCTCTCCTAACATTCCTCATTTTACCTCTAAACCAGGCCATGTAGTTAAGGAGAGGAAATAAATTGATAGGTAATTCTGCTTACTGCACTCATTAGGCATCCCTGTGCTTTTTTGTAGTTTTGCTGCTCTTTTGCAATTTTCTGCAATCACATTGAGCTTTGTCTGAAGGAATGCAAACAAAACATTTTCTACATCCAAAACAGGCAGTATAGTCACAGGTGCTTTCAAATGACACAAACAGTGAAATAAATAAACCCAAACACCTTGCAAATCAGAAATGTCTCTTCTTTATCCAGATGAATTGCTTCTGCCTTGACAAGGCTGCAGTCAAAGTTTTGGTGTGGACCACTCAAAGATCTCACATGGGGGAGGAAATCTTCCACAAAACCATTTACAGTGGGAGTTTCTCTTCCAGGGGCTTCAGTAAGGAATACTTTTGTGAACAACTTCTTACATAGAATCACAAAAAGGTCTGGGCTAGAAGGGATCTCAAAGCCTATCCTCCCACTGTCCCAGCTGCTCCAGCCCCAGTGTCCAGCCTGGCCTTGGGCACTGCCAGGGATCCCGGGGCAGCCCCAGCTGCTCTGGGCACCTGTGCCAGGGCTGCCCACCCTGCCAGGGAACAATTCCCGATGGCCAATCTCCCACCCAGCCCTGCCCTGGGGCGCTGGGAGCCATTCCCCGGCTCCTGTCCCTGCAGCCCTTGTCCCTTGTCTCTCTCCATCTTTCCTGCGGCCCCTTCGGGCCCTGCGAGGCCGCCCTGAGCTCAGCCCAAAGCTTCTCTTTTCTGGCCTGAGCAATCGCAACTCTCAGATCTCTGATTCTAGTGATGCTCACGTTACTGGAGCTTTGATCCCAAGGACTCATCAGAGATTCATGCTGGTGTATCTGGAAGAGTAATCATAGAGACACCATCTTACATCCGATAGTTTCCAAACTTCTTTTACTCATTCTTCAGCGTGACATATCTTTTGTTTCAAAGATATGCAAATATACCTCTACTAATACAGGTGTAATTTTCTATGCTGTACTGACCAGTGGAAAATATCATCTTGACCCATTTAACTATAATGTTTTCCTTTCTAGTAACTAATTTTCCTATTTAAGTGTCAAAACTGTCTTCTGCTGAATTTTATAATCTACATCAGCAGCCAAGACATATTGCACCAATGTCTAAATACAACATCTGTACTTATAAACAACTAATTGGTATAAAATATGACTTTATGAAATCATTGGGGTGAATATATTTTCAGAGATACTAAATCACAGACTCTAAAATATTTTGAGAATAGTTTCCTCAGACAGCAATCCAAATATCACTGTAGTGGAGATCTTCAGTCTCTGAAGTACCTTATGAGAAAATGAATCTGTAATTATGCCAATGAAACTGCTTCTGTCTGTGGTAATCTTCTGCTAAAATTCATGCATATATTGAAGTTCATATTCTGAGAACATATAATTTTTTGCTTTTGTCAATAGTGAATTTTGCATGCCAACATACTGACAGTCTTCCTCTCTTTGACGCTCATCACAATTATCAGTAGAACATTTTAGCCAAAAAGTCTGTCATCCTAATTTTTACTATTTTTTGGTGTTAAAAATTGCAGTTGGAGATCTTTATGCCGTACAGCTTTATGCACTTTTTCTTATTTTTATTTTCTTGTTTTGTTTGGTTTGAGTTTTTTGTTTGTTTTGTTTTCTTTTTTTTTTAATATTCTCATTTCAAACGCTTACCATTTTCTTAATTGTATGAGCCATTTGCTCTTACAGCAAACAATCTTGGTCCCTTTGAAATGATATAATTTAAAACTATGGATTCACAAGATTAAGGCAAGGAGAATGGGGTTATCTGTTCTAATATTAAAATTCTTCATGCTTTAACAGAAAAGAAGCAATTTCCTTGTTTTATGAATAAACATACTCAGTCAAATATTTAGTGTATGACCATGACTAAAATCTATGCTCCAGATTATCTGACCCACTCATGGCACAGGTATATATTCCCTTAGTTTCACCCTTTTGCCTAGTTGATTATTTATCCTTGATGACTATTAATCTATTTAAATGTCACATCAGGACTTCTCATTTTATGTATGAATAAACACCAAATCACTCCACTTACTACAGGAAAGTTTCAAAACTTCTTTTCTTTTTCAATCAACCCCATGCTACCTTAAAATTATAACCTTTCACCATAAAATAAATGTTATCTAGAAGAGACCCCTGTATGACTATAACTGTATTTCTTTAAAGAAAAAATTGTTGTATCCAGGAATGTTCTTTCAGGGCCTAATTTTTAATTTACAGGGGCATTATCAATTTCCTTGTGCCAAGTTATTTTGTTTCTTTTTGAGAGACACTTAAATTTTGTTATATTTCTAATTTAAGGAAAAAAAAATCTTCATGCATAATAGCTACATAAACATATCACTCCTTATAGTCTTTGATTTCAAAATGGTCAGAAACTCTCCCTACACTCTTGCTTTCTTGGGGAATGAAAGGAGAGCAGTAAAATATTTACAGCTTTGGAGTGAATGTTTCTGACACTTTTTTAGCCACAGGAGGGAGTGGAGTGTGACCTTTGGAAACTCTTGTAAACTGAAACGGAACTTTTCTGCGTGACCCAGCACTCAGTGCTTTTGAAGTGTTCATTTCTACTAGGATACATTTCCCATTCCTTGCAGTAATAACTTCTGTTAGCATTTCCCTACAACTGTTGAAGCCTGATAAAGAGATCCCTTTCACAGATGGCACTTATCTTCATGTTGGCATGCAGCAGTGGAAAAAAAAATCCCATCTTTACCCAGAGTAATATTTTCAAATGCTCCAAAGTGGTGGTAGGAGAGAAAATATTTCCCAAAGAATTTTTTTTCTTAGCAATTGAAAGTGTTTAAGCACTGAAATGCTTTACTGAAATATTTTTCATGGCTTTTAAATAAAAAGAATTAATTTTATTAGAGTTTATGACATCAGTTTTAAGTGCAATGTTTCATAAATGCGAAACTATCAGTAATGAAATAAGATAAATATGTTAAATGATTATATGATGTCCTATATATCTATTTTACTTCCTCCATCATCTTATGATCACAGATTCTATGGATTTTTAATCTCTCTGAGGAAAGTTGGTGAATTTTTTTAATATTCAAGATTTTGTCTTTGCTTTTTGAGAAGGAAAGAAAAATATACTGTCTAAAGCAATAACATGCAGACCTAGAATGAAAGCTGGTCTGTAACTCTTAACCCAAAAATAATATATGATAATGAAATTATACATATATAACAGAGAGGTTCATTCCCATATCACCGTTCCTGGTCGGATGGTGCTGTGAAATCTAAATTGAATGGCTGAGGGAACAACTGGACGTGTGGGAAAGCAGGACAGGACAGGCAGATGGTCTGCTGTGGAAGTCATGCTCCAGAAGTTGCTTGTTTAAATTTGTATGTGTTCAAAACCTGCTCCAGCCTTCTGAAGCAGAAGGTGTTTTATCACCAACACGCAACAACATCCCCAAAGGATGTGACGGTCTCATGGAGCTTTGGGAAAGATAGCAGGGTGTCCAAACACTGTATTTTCTGTGTTATGCTTACCATAAATTGTCATCCAAAGCCTTTTTCATAACAATTGGGTTGGTTTGACAGCCAATATATTAATTTGTCATCTTCAAGGGGAGCACTTGGGCTAATGACAAAAGGTTGTCACCCACTGCAATTTTCACAGTCCTTCACTTAGGTTAGGTGTTTGTCCAAGCTCTGATGCTAAAACTTCACATGTGGTGCTTATGGACGTGAGTTAGTTGGACCTGGCAGTGCTAGGTTAGCAGCTGGACTCAGGGATCTTAGAGGTCATTTCCACCTCTCTGGATTCTGTGGTTCCATAAGCTGGAAGTGTGTGAGCCTCTGTGATATCTGAGGCAGTGGCATAGCTGATTAAAATACAGATTAAAAATGCTTGAAGAAGTAAAGGTATTGCAGAGATGATGACAAGTAATATCTTCCAGAGACAGTGAAAACTGAAGAAACAGGTATCACCAATACAATTTTTTTTGAGGCAGTTTTGGTTCTGTATACATGCTGTCAGCATTGGAGACAAACACATTTCAAAACAAACGAAGGAAACCAAACCACAAGCCAAAAAACCCAGGTGATTTGGGAAGCCAGGGTTTCTTTGGCACCATGACAGTCTTGATCCAGGTTTGTGGGAATGTGGAGAGACAGTAATGCAATTCTGCTACTGGGTTGTTTTTAAAATGTTTCAAACATTTGTTGTGGTTTTAAACTCAGCTGGAGACACAACATCACACTGCCAATTGCTCAACTCACCCTTTCTTCTCTGCTCACCCTGGTGGAATGGGGAGGAGAATCAAAGTACAACTGGTATGGTGAGACAACAGTTTAATAATTGAAAATTAAAACTAAAATACAGTAATAATTATAATGATAAAGATGTTGAAAAAAGGAGATATAAGTGATGCACAATGCAATTGCTCATCACCTGCTGACTGATGCCACATTCCTCCTCCCCAGCCAGATCAGCTGGGATTCTGGGAACTCTCTGAGTTTTTACCCTGGGCATGATGTTCTGGGGTGTGGAGTATCCCTTTGGCCACTTTGGGTCACCTGTTTATGGTCCCTCCGAGTTTCCATTGTGAATCTCCTCACTGGCAGAGGGGAGACAGGAAAAATAATATCTTTCATTTAGATAAACACAACTGAGTGAAAACCCAAACCGTCAGAGTGTTATCAACACTATTTCATTCCAAACTCCAAACACACCCCTGGAACAGCTGTTGGGAGAAATTAACTCTATTCCAAATGAAAAAAGAAAAAGTCTTATTTTCAATTCTGTTTCCACACCCAGGTGTGGAATCGTTCTTTCTTTTTCCCTCCCAGAGTCAAAACAAAATTATGTGAATGCTACTTGATGTGAGAATTTTCCATTTCAGGTTTCAATTAATTTTTTTTCAAATTTTCTATATACATTACGGCATTAATGTTACAGCAAGAAGAAGACATCATCCAGTGTATTTTGTCAATAAAGGATACTTTTTTTTTAATATATAGTATATTACTGCACTCTAAAAATTCAGGACAAACATGACTAGAAGGGAGTTATGGAGAATAACAAATTTTTAAAAAACCCAAACATTTTAAAAGTTCCCATAGACATGATTTTGATAAATCACATTATTAAGAACATAATTTCTAACACAGCAAATAGAAGTTTCATGATTTTTTTCCTCCAAGCCCTGTTGCCAAGGATTACTATAAATAATTTTCCTGGGAAAAGGTATAGGAGCAGACATTGGTAATTCATATTTCTAATGAGGATACAAATCCCCCTTTGCATCACCAAAATGAAATTAAGATGATAATAACAGCTTTGTTTGGTTTTTTTCCCATGCACTACGTGTTTATGTCTGTGTTGTTTCTGTCCTAACTCCATCATGGTGATTGTTTTAATGGCACCCAAACCAGTGAGTCCCCTTGGTGTCTCCTTTCTCTTGGCCTTTGCCACATTTAGGTGCAAGATCAGTCATAATTACCAAGCAAATGAACCAACCTTGCTGTAGTAATCCAGCCCCTGGGAATTGCTCCTCTTTCATTTCCCAGAGCCATAGGGAGGTGCAGAGGGTTTTTAACAATACCCTCGTGCTGCTCCATGTCCTGAGAGCTGCAGAGTCATCCTCACTAAAGGGGATCTGAGGGCTCCTGTGCATGTTTAGTGCTGTTATTCCCCGGGTCACCCCAGAGGAACGTGTGGAAAAGAAGGGAAAAAAATATATTAAAAAAAAAAAAAAAATCTAAAAATATTATGTAAGAGGCTGTGTTTTCCATTGCTCGAATTCTTTAGGGTCCAAAAAGATGGGTTTGGGATAACAGGGGTTTGGAGAGAAAGAAGAAGGTCAGACAGGGAAACTAAAAGGGTTCATAATTTAGGGGTCACATGGAAAACTCATCAGATATTTGAATAAATTCAGAGACATAGTGGTGAAGTTCCCCAAATAATGTCCTCAAGTAATTCACATCTATGCTGTCATTGGACTAGGAAAAAGAAGGCTAGTAGGCAGTTGTTCTGCACTTTGGGGTCTTTAATTTTTGGCATTGAAGATGTATCATCTGTCTGTTTATAATTATAAAAGGTTAATTGTTAGCTGTTAACTCTCTAAGATTTTCTAGCTTTTTTTTTTTTTTCTAGTATCCACCCAAAAAAATGGATAGGTCTAATGAAAGAAAACTACCATGGCTCAGTAATAATTTCCCAGCATTTTGTCTTCATGATGGGATTTCACAAGCCTCCTGAAGAGATCTGTGCAAGTTGCATGCAGAAAAAACACTATATGTCAGTGTTGTGACCGACTGCCAAAATTATCTTGAGCTCTCCTTTGAATGATATAGTATCACAGTGGCTCTTGCTCTGTCTGGCAAGCCAAAATCAGCAAACTTCCCTTTTCACACCCCACCCTGGGGGAAAGCTTTCCATCTTTTTCTCAAGTCCTACACAGAACAAACAAAGCAAAGATGACATGAATTTTACTATTGCTGAAGTCTAACGTAGCCGTAGCCAGCACCAATTCACTTTATTATGTGTGGTGTGGGGGAATATAAAGAATGGAAAAATGAGGAGAACAGACTACCAGACTTAGAAGTGATAGAGTAAGTCACTGATATTGCTTATTTACACTAATTAGTTCATTCAAGGTGAGAGAAAAAGGCAATTCTGACTTTTAATCTTTTGGACATATCTGTTACATGAGGATGTGTACAACCCATGCTTTTTTATTCTCTGTCTGCACTTGAACCACCCAAGATACTGATCACAGCCAGACTCAAGCTGAAGAAAAATAAATACTAAATTTATGTGGCGAGTTTTGGCCTGGAAAAAATAAAAAAGCAGAGGCACCAAGTGGGAGCAAGCCTGATGAGGTTGCAATGAACAACCTTGGTATTTCATTACAAAGTCAGCTTAAGAAAAAAGAGAACCAGTAGAAAGATGTTTTGAGAATAAAGAGTAAGATACCTAAAATGTGAGGGCAAAAGGATAAGACCCCCTCCATATAACTTGGACTGATTCTGAAAATTGTATTTGTTTTTGGTGAAAATTTCCAGTTGAATTCAGACATGTCATTCATACATGTAAATAATCACATATTCCTAATATGTAGTTTAATACTCTAGTTGTGCAAGTGAGTAAAAAAATAAAATCTCAAAAACACTTCTTAAAAATGAAAAATAGTGGCTTTAGGATATGGTAAATGCATAAATTTGATACTGAGTTGGGTCATTTCCTGAAAGTACCCTGTGAATAATCCATAAAATCATTGTACCATCACTTTTGCGGAAACTTCTATTTGGACATTTTTTTTCTGTTTTTCAGATTCATACAAATTATTCTTTTAAGAAACTGTAATAAAAACTTTGTTGTAATAACTGAAGAAAGTTTAACCATTGCTAAAACCTGGATCTGGAAGTGTAGTTATGTGTTTTCAAGATATTTTCAGACATTTGAATTATTACTTGCTGCATGTGGGCTGTATTCTTTCTTAAGAAGCCATTGAGTGAAAGACAATGAAAATGACAAGACCTGCAGCAAATTTCCATAAAGATTAAGTACTTGAATTTAAATTATTGCTCTCCAAGTACACAAAACACTCATGTGACAGCTACCTGTATTGTCCTGTCAACCACAGTGTGAAGTATTTATTTAGATTATTTGGGGGATTTATTTAATCCAGTTGTTCTTCATCTTATTTTACTTGCTCTGATATACGCGTACAGACTTCTATCTGGAAATCAGCTTTCGGTTTTCTGAAACATTTTCAAGGATTTTTAACTTTGACAGCACACAAAGTTTTGTGCTGAACAGAGCTGCCTTTTCAAACATTTTCCACAGGAGCACTTAGGGAAGATAAAAAGACCCAGGGTGCTGTAAATGATGAAGTGTTATCAAGGCTTTTGTGACAATGGAATGAGCAATCGAGTGGGTAGCTGACTGTCTCTAAAAGTCCTTCACAAAATCCAGGGCATTATTTCTTGAGAAGTGAACTCTGGAAAGGATGCTTTTCAGGTAGTAATCTCTGAAATAGCTCAGTCCACTCCTGGTGCTGTTGCACAAGCTGCCACACTGTGCATGTCCTATCCCTCAAGGAGATCAGAAGAATAATGTTTGGATTTATAGTTCTTGTTGCTAGGTTAATCACTTGAAGTGAATGTATTGAGTTCCTGGCAAAATTTGCAATTAGGAGGAGAGTGTTCCTACTGGAGTCTGTTTAATTCATTAGTGTTGTGTATTTGTTGAGTTTGAGCTCTGTCAAACTATAAAACGGTCAACTCTTAACTTCTAAAGTCTTTTTAGTTTATGCAATACGTTCTCTCACTATAAAAACAGTTCCAGCTGTACTTTAGTATTTCTCTTCTGCTTACCTATACTCATTCTGGGTGATATTTCTAAGATGATCTAACCAGAAAAAATCTAGTGTGCTAAAATGTCTGTTGAAGGAGGTCTAATCCAGATTTCAATATTTTTTAATATAACAATTTCCAGCATGGAATCTTATTCTGTGTGTACTCTGCATAAGATTCAGAGGAAAATTAAAACCCGATAACTTAAATTACCATAATAAATTTACATTATAATTAATGACAAGGCAATTTATTACTGAAGGAAAAAAGGGGTAGCAGAGGGTTAAGGCAAAAATATTCCTACTCTTAATCAGGCCTTTCATAAAAACTTTAAAAAGTTAATGAAAAGGGAGATAATTAAAACCCCTCAAGGCATAGGTTTTATAGCACATATTTTTCTTCCTGTTAAGGATGATAATCAAATCCTTGTATACCTTCATATTTGAGTTGCTAAGGTGTAATCTTTGCTTGAATTCCTGACAGAAATATGTCATAGCTCAACTCAATTATAAAACGTCAAGAAAGGAATTCAAAATGGTTTTAATTCATCAGTCTGTGTAATGACTTTGTAATACTAAACTGGGCTATGGTGCTTTTGGGACAGAAGAATTTGCAGCATCAGCCAGCCAAAGGTCCTAACTCTGCAATTTCAATGCTGAATTTATCACTTTTGGCACTGATGTCAACCGTACGTCAATGCCTGCTCATGCGATGGGGACTATCCCAGTGCAAGCTATTAATTCAAGGCCATAAAGAAAGTATATTTAGCTCTAATCCCAAGTTATTTAAAGTTATAGGCAGTGTTGTAGATGGATAACAAGGTTGTTTAGCTGGAGATGTATTATCTATTTACAAGAGTTGCTGATGACTTTGTAACCTGCAAGAGGTAAAGACATCATTTTTTATTGTTGCAAATGTGCATCGGGCAGAAACAGGCCAGTCAGGAAATAATAAAGGTCACCTGTACAAGAATCTGCCACCCTCTTCCTAAATGAAGCAAAGACTATCCAAGCTTTTAATGGTCCTCCACATAATGCATCTTCCTATCACATCTCCTTATGAGCCCAGAAACCTTCACAAAGGGCACAAAATATTCTGAAGAAAGTTCTTTGCTACAGAACCACAGAACAGAATTAGAGAATTGCAGAACTTGTGGTGGAAGGAACCTCAGGAGTTCTCCTGTATGACCCTGTCCTCTAAGCAGGGCCAGCTCGGAGTTAAGGCTTTTTCCATTCCCACACTGAAAAACTCCATAGCTGGAGGAAGGTTTCTATTCCAATTCCTGGCATCCATAATAGAACAGGAGGTTCCACCGGCTTTCCAAGGTCATTGATGGTGTTCCTCAGGTATTCTACTTATAAATGTACAGGCAAAGTGAACACCTTAACCACTACCCTCAGAATCTGATCATTGAAGCAGCCTTTAATGTCCTTTATACCAAAGCACATAAAATAAAGACACAACATAAAATCAAGGTAAATTTAAAGCTGTTGGTCCACTCATAGTTAAAAATGTCAGAATTCCCTCTTCAGACTGTTGTCTTTCTCTTTGCTGTACTCAATTATACTTGGCTGAAAGAAAAATGGTGAGCTCTGGAATATAAAATGTTGCTTTAAATTCTGTGCATTATTCACTCAGTTTCCATTATTTTGCCGGATTCACTGCCAGATGTTGCTATTGTTTTAGGAGCCACTGCTGTAAAACTAATTGATTAAATCCCTTCCACAAACATTCATAAATGCATGAGAAGTGTTTTCAATGTCTCATCTATATTATGGCATCAAAGTGCACTTAAATTTCCCTAAATTCCTGACTCTTTCCACAACCCTCTTGTGCTCATCCACATTAACTTTTGCTGGAAGCTTAAACTCCAGCTTGATATAGATCTGAGGGGGTTTGTGACAGCTTTGTGTTTGTCATCCTTCTTCCAGGAGACCAAAATCCCTGCATTATTTATTCACTTCCACAAAAAGGGAGACTGGAGTAGTTGGAGGCTGCACAGGGTTTTGTACGTTCCCATATCCCAGTTTTGAGGATGTGGCTTTGTTGTGGCTCCTGGTCAGCTGCCACCAATCAACCCTGGAAAGTGGAGATGTGGTAGAGGCGCATCCAGTGATGTGCTTTAGTAAAGAAACACAAGGTTTTGATGGAAATTTATTTTTTTTACAAAAAGAAGAATGAAGGAAAGAGAGCAATTTTATTTGTATGTTCATACTGAGACCAGCCTAATATATTGTTTCTCTTGGGACAACATAGGAAAAATGCTATAACTCCATTTTTTTTTCTAATATTGTTACAATGCTTTAAAGAGATACATTAATATATATATATAATATTATTTATAAATAACAAATAGAAATACTACTGCAGAGTGTCTCATTGGAGGAGATGGTTGACTTTTCTCTCTCGTGTGAGAGAAACCACATGTTTAGGTTCTTTTATTATGTGAGTATTAATTATTATATTTTCAAAGATTTTGTTTAATTATATGAGAAATTGTTGCAAAGTTAATATTTTTGTCCCATGGAGCAACTGTATTTTCTTCTCTTTTTTTTAGTTAAATTTTAAAAACATTTTATATCCCAAAATTTGATAGTATCCTAGAGAAACCAAAATTCTTCTTAATAAGTATCTCAGAAGTACCATCTAAAACAACAGATAGTCTTTCTAGGAACAATCATCAAGGACAAAAACTTTCAGACAGATGGAAAGTGAAATTTTTTTCCTTTTTGGGACAAGTAAATTTTCCTTTCTGGAACATGAATGAAGTTATTAGAAGCAGCAACAACTATCACTACCATCAGAAGGCAAGGGATTAATTGCTGTCACTGTTCATACTGTGGTACCTTGTGGGGTACAAATTACATTTCTATAACCTCAGCCCTTAATCAAAACCAACATGATCAGAGCTCATATTTATCTGCTGCAGCCAGCACCTGCCTTTCTATTGCATCCAAATGGATGCAAGGTCAGCAGTATGGACTTCGGAAAGGAGGGAGAAACCTTATCAGGGAAATGCACATGCTGAGGTCCAGAAGCAGTGGCAGTGTGAAAAATCAAGTTAACATCTAGCATGAAGGCATGAACACTGCACTGCTGCTGCCTTGCCGTCAAAATGTTTCATGCTGAATCTAGACAGGGGTTTGTGTGTCTCTCTCTTGGTGATTGGCTGCAAAACCTCTGAACTTCTATTATACGGACAAACATCACAATAAATAAAAAACAAACAAACAAACAAACAAACAAAAAAACCCAAAACAGGAAATAGAAGGTGTGTAAATGATGGATGCTCAAAAGAGTCTTTCCCTTAAGAAACTGAGCTGAGCTGTAGAAGCAGTGTGTTTGATAAACAGCTTTATGTGCACTTCAGGCTTCTGTTTTCTGTGCCTGCTCACGCTCCATTCAGGCGGTCACAGCTTCCAGTGCATGTCAGGAAAGCAAAGTGAGTTCACTCACCACGAGTGAGCCATGCAGCTGAACTGGGGTGATCTCCAGCCTAGCCAAAGGGTTAATTTATGAAGATTTATCTATGGGGCTGCTAAAGGAAATGATCTTAAAATGCTCAAAACTACGTATCTTTTAAGCACAAAACTGCTGCAAGCCTTCTTTAAGAAGCCCATTTTGATCCTGAAAGGAAGAGTAATGTCCTTCCAAACACATTAACTTTAAAACCACTGGAAAATATTAGGGAAAATAGTGAGGTGATTTACAATCAGGATAACAATACAAGGCAGAATAGTTTAATGGCTTGAGAGGTCAATTAATCATAAACTCAGTGGAAATGTGATGAAGGACATGCTGTAAAGCTTTGCAAGGTTAAAACACTTAATACCAGACTTCAATTACCCTTTTGCTGAAGAAATCTTTGGCCAAATTTTTAAACATACATACCAGAAGCTGAGCATCTAGGCTTTTATTTTTGTGCTCATATATATGTCTTTCATATATCTACATCTAAAAATTAACACAAGACTTAGATATCTATGTATCATTCCACTCTATAAAATTGTCAAGTTCAAGACACTGAAACTTATTGGCCTACACTGAAAACTTTTACACTGAAGTATTAATTTCAACAGATTTCCAAAGTTTCCAAATATTTGCGTAACGACAGCTGTAAAAAGCAGTTTTTTGATGGGATATACTAGTGGATTGATCTGTGTCTTCCTTTCAGGAGTCTGTATGTCAGTCATTTGTGGACTGTCTGTCTCTATATAGCTGAGGTGCTCATAAGTTCGTAAGACATCAAAAAATATTTTAGTTTCAATCTGCTCAAAAATGTTCATTAATATAAAGCTTTAAACATGTTGTTCTCAGTCAGAATTTACAGCATGTCAAAATTGGCTACGGGCACTGTGTATCTGCAGTTCAGGCAAATGTCTCCTTCAGAGCTTTCTACAGTGGGTAAGAAAAGCACTTTAAGTAGCCTGAGAAAAGTACTATAAAAAGTAGTGAACAAACAAACAAACAATTTTGTATTTTTCCTACTTATAAGGAACCCAGCAGACCACAAGTTTTGATAAACACTGAGGCTCCACAGAGATAGGTATTAACAAAGAAGTAAAGTCTAGATAGATAATGATACTAAGAAAATGAAATAGAATTTAAAAATCTCAGGCTAGTTGAAATTTAATGTAACTGTGCAAGTACCAACAAATTTACTTATGTTTTTCATTGCTTGGACAGGGGTTATTTGCATCAAGTTACAGAAATTAATTAAAGGGGGTCTTTTTCATGTAGAAATATAACATCAGATCTGTGTTTAGAATTCAAAAATCCTTGGGTAGGTCAATGTGGATCTCACTCCTGTGAGGATGTTAACAAGGACAGCTGTCAAGGCAAGTCTGGCAGGATGAAATTCCCCCAGAGTCCAGGCAGGAATGTTCCAGCAAATGCAGCAATTGGCCCCACCTCAAGATACTGACTTATTCCCTCCTTTCTCTAATATACAGGGATATAAGAAATGCTATTAATTCTTGGTGGTATATTTCCACTAACTGATGTTCATGGAGCAACAATGTAGCAAATTTGCTTTTCAGCATTGCTAAACTTCCTTTTATTTGCTTTCTTCACCTGAGTTCCATCCAGCTGCATGGTCTAGTGCCCATGTCAAACTAAGAAGCTTCAGGGAAAGCCACTCATTGTTGGAATGCTGAGGAGGAGGCAATTTTTACTTCAGCAGAAGCTGGACAAAAAGCCCCAACTTCCTTTTCTTTCTCCCCAGTGTTCAGCAAAGCCCTGTGACATATTCATACCAAGCTGTATGAGCCTCAGAGAAGCCAAGGCCACTTGTTTAATGAATGCTGACTATGCAAGTATTGGCTCCATAACCTTTCTGCTCTGCTTTTATGAAGCAGCTGATGTGAACACATGAATTTGAAGCAATGTGTGCTGCTACTCTTGCTGTTTCCCTGTTTAAAAATTAAAAGGCGCTCATAAATTTATAACCATTAAGAGACAGGCTGCTACTGAATTGCAATCAGTTTAAATTTGCTATGAGGGGCTTCCCTCTTGTGGGTACAGAACAGAGGGAGATCTTGCTCCAAAAAGTGACCCCTCTGCTGTGCTGGGGACTTTTTCAGTGGCCACAGAGGAGGTCAGAAATGTTATGTGAAAGCATCCTGCAGATTTTCCAGAGGAAGAATATATATATATATATATATATATTTTTAAAACATTCTTTCCTCTCCGTATAAAACCCCTATCCTGGACTTGTGTAGATCCTTCAATTTTGCTAGATCATGTTCTTCTGTATGCTCTGTTTTATATTGTAATACTACATTTATGAAACAAGGAGATAACGTGCTTAATTTAATGAGAGTGGGAATTTTGACCTTGAACTGTAAATCTCATAATGCAGTGAAGAAAGGCTTTAAAATTGTTATAAAATCTAGAAGTTCCATGCAAATATTTTCCTCTGAATAACAAACACTTTTTGTTCCTGTTCACAAATTTCCTTGAAGAAAAAGGCAGCCATATTAGAGCATGCAGAATAACCCAATGGCTGCTTTAATTCTTCCTTACCCTATTTATTTCTGCAAGGTAAACAAAAATAAACCTGAAAAAATAAGCTATATATCATAACTTCATCTCTCCATCATGTGGTTTTGTGTTTATGTGAGAAAAAAAATGTGCTGCATGAAATATTGTATTGTGACTTCAGCTATCACCTGCATTATCGTATTAATGCTTCTGAGATGCTGAGCTTCAAAATCCATGTTTATATCAATACCCATTCTATTTTTATGATGTCTCAGGAGCTGAAATTACATCTTTAGGAGGAATCTGACAATAATTATGCTAGCTGCCATGCATTCTGCTATGAGGTGTAGTCCCTACTTCAGCAGAAGTGTCTGCACGGCTGTGAGGGACCAGTCTGTGTTTTGGAAGAGTGAGTTCAGCTAACACATCAAAAAAGCATAAAAGTTACCTGTCTTATTTACAGTTACTCTCTGGAAATTATTCTTTTCAGGCTTTAAAGTGCTAACCAAGATTTTTTATGTGACACTGCTGCACCATGCTCTAAGATAAAGCTAGTTGTATCTAATGCATGCTTTATGAAGGAAAAAAAAATAGAAATAAAATGCCTCAATATGCCAAAGTGGAAAAGGACATAATATTTCCTTGTGCAAGACATGAAAAAATAAACAGCCCTTAAAATGTGCTGAGCATTTTTTATTTGCTTGGTTGGTTCTTTTTGTTATTTTTTATTGTATTTCAAATTGGAGACTGAAACAAGGAAAACAACCACTTAATGCCTTTGATCAAATCATGCTTTGGAAGTGGACTCTGGATTAATGGGTTTAGGAATGTCCTGCTAAATTACAAACATCTGTAATGATCCTCCAAGGACAAACAGGGCACTGTGGTTCAATGAGTGGGTAATGAAATTGCTGTGTAGCCGTCCTTATCGGCGAGCAAAAGTTTGCTGGTGCTGCAGGACAGGCTGCCCCAAAGTGCTGAAAACCACTGCTGGCTTATCACTGTAATTTCCCCTATGTGTTCATAAAAACCTCCTCTGCAATATTTTTATACACTTTTTAAAAGCAGACTAATTAGAGTCCGTCACTTTGCCTTTTGTTAATGAATTCTCATAGACAGCTTGACATTACTGAGACTATCAATGGTTTTAACAAGGGTGTTTTTCAAATCCTGGCTGTAATGGATATCTTGGTGCAATATCTTCTCCTTCAAGATTTGTTTGATAAAATTAAGTTTGGGTTCAAAATGAATGTGATTTATCTATCACTGTGCACTTACTGTCCCTCTTGATCAATGCAATAATTTTTTTGCTTTCAAATATGAACAATTTCAAATCAAATCAAGAGATTACCTCCTTACAAAATTCTTTCTGAAGAAAAATACTTTAAAAGCTGGGTAAAATCTCTTAAATATGTTTTAAATATTTAATCATAACTTCATTGTCTAATCTGATCAAAACTAGAAATGTGGGGCTATAGTTTGGGCAGACAGCTTTTGTTTCTTTATGAACAGTTTAATTCAAAGAAGAATAGTCTTTGGGAGAAAACATTATAATCCATTATTCTTAAAGAGCAGTTTGAAAAAAAAAAAAAAAATTAGACATTTTGAGTTAGCTGTATCTGACCTAGATCCCTGATTCTTTTGAGAACCCCTCATATCTGTCTCTTAAGATGAAAATTTTGTAAATCTCAAACTTCATCCATGTAGAGGTGAAATGACCTTTACAGGACAGATTTTTAATGTGGGACTATAATCTGAAAATTAGGGTGGTTTTATTGCAGACCAAATTAACTCGTCTCTACACATTGCAGAGTATTTTTTGGGAGGCTACGGAGGCTACAGGAGGAAACCCTTCCTCTTCGCCCCCCACAAATGCTTGGATCTGTCCTCTGAGCTGAGTCCCAATGAAGTTAAATGGTGATTTGGACCTGATGACCTATAAATTTTAGAGAAATTTTCTAAACAACAAGAAAATGCAAGATTTGGTCACTGAGGAAACACTTCCACTCCAAACCCATGGTTTTAGTGTGGATGAATATTTATAACCATCTTACTGCTTTTTTACCTCTGATTGAAATGTATAAAAAAATGGAGTTTCCATTTCCTTTTTTTCCTCTTTTTTGGCAGCTTGAGGCTCCAATAAATTGGAAAAAAATTGGAAAAAAAGTCAGAATATACATTTATAACCTGGGTAAACTAGATAATACTATTGATAAAGACACAAGGGTGAGTATAAGCAAAATATGTAGCAAGTTGTGAAATGGTATCTCTCCTTTGAGGTATAGGTCTGTCATGTCATTGTAGTTTCTTCAATTTACATCAGACAGGAACATTCCTCCTCTGCATAAATCACCATTTTTCTAGATAAATTTATTTCACTTCATACTAACCCTAAAAAAGCAAGAGCTCATACATATCTGAAAAAGGGAAAGAAATACCTACTGAAAATTTGGATTGTATCTTTTGGCTACAGAATAAATAATGTATTATTTAAGCATTCTACATATAATTCAAGACAGTGGATATCTAATTATACCTAACCTCCTACCAGAGAAACTTGTAAAAAAGATTCTGTAAAGAGATGAGGATGTAATTTATTTATTACTTTTGTTCTCTCACCTGTATGTGGCTGGCCACATACAAACCGACTTAATGAGTTAAGGGGAAAAGAAAAATTGAAGGATCACATCCCTGATCTAAGAAGTAAATGGAGAACTAGTGAAGCTGCAAACCAGTTAAAAGAAAATTCAAACCAAAACACCACACTTAACTTTGTATATAATTTTAAAAGTTTATTATAATTTTAAAAATTTATCTGAGTAAATTGAGGCTGACAGGGGATAATGGAATCTGTCATACTGTTTATGTTAGCAGTATAAACAGATTTTTTTTAAAACATTTTTTTAGTATAGATGTTTTTAAACTTTGGGATTCATTACTGTTTTGCTGAAGGTCTGGATGTGTCCCAATATGTCCATCACAGAGCATGGGCTGACTTTATGACTAGTTAATCTGACACAAAAAGGAAGATTCAGTAGATGTGCCAACTACAAATGGCAAGGCAAAATGAGGAAAAGCTCCTCAGAGGATGAGATACAACCAGAAGCGGACATAAAAAGTGACAAGATGTCATTCTCAGAGTTCTTAAGTAGCATGAGGAAGATGAGGTCTGATAATAAATAAATAAAAAGACTGAAGTTTTGAGATCCTTTCACCACTGGTTTGTAACTGTTTTAACTGTAAATACAGGTATGCTTTATTTCCATATATATTTACATACACATATATATTGTATATACAAAAACATATAAAAGAGGTATACAATTAATATAGGCTCATCTATACACCTGTGAAATTATCACAGTCATGGAAATATTTAGATTGACAGAACAGCTCTGTTTAAAACCTCAAAGCAGCATTCTGCAGAGTTGGCGTTCATTAATGATGTGCAGTAGTTGGTTCTAAGTAAGTGCCAGGCATTCTCATTGCTTATATAAAAAAAAAAAAAACTTTAAGAAGCTTAAATAAACTTTTCCTTAATGTTTACAATGACAGGGTGCTGATGAATACAATGTGTGCTGATGGTGAAAGTCCCTGATGATTTTAGTAGCCAGGCTCTGGGTGATGAAGCCTGGAGCAGCGTGGGAAATTCCTGCCCTTCTCTCTCCTTCCCCATCAGGCTCCATCCCAGAATAAAAGGGGACAATCACATCTGCTCTCAGAACACTTAATCATGAACTGAAGACCTGGATTTTTTTCTAGTTGCAACACACAACTGCCCCTCGTGCTCAGCATGCTTTATTGTTGAAGAATTTAGCATTTTGAATGACTGCACCACCTTTCCCTTTGTCCATTCATCTTTAAGTATTAATTATGCGTTAATGCAGGGAGGATGAAGAGAGACAAGGGACAAGGGCTGCAGGGACAGGAGCCAGGGAATGGCTCCCAGTGCCCCAGGGCAGGGCTGGGTGGGAGATTGGCCATCGGGAATTGTTCCCTGGCAGGGTGGGCAGGCCCTGGCACAGGTGCCCAGAGCAGCTGGGGCTGCCCCGGGATCCCTGGCAGTGCCCAAGGCCAGGCTGGACACTGGGGCTGGAGCAGCTGGGACAGTCAAGATACTTATCCTTGTCCATGGCAGGGTGTTTGGAACTGGATGGGCTTTAAAATCCTTTCCAAAGTATTCTGTGATGACTCTATGATACATATATCCCACCATAATTATGCAATTTATGTCTGTTTTCAAGCCAAGCATGTCAATTGTGTTATTTCCGGTCTAAAACTAATCCATGAATGCAGCAGTCCTCTGATACGGATACAGTTTTTGCTAATGAAATCAGCTAATAATGGGGCTCAGACAATTAGCACAAGTAATGAGGTAATAGGTGATCAGTCTGCAGGGCAAAAATTATGACAAGATGCTTCTTAGAAGAGCTCCTTCTTCTTTTTTTTTTTTTTCTTTCTGTTTTTTTTTTTTTTTTTTTGGGTGGAAGGGTGTGGAGACAAGATATTGGAAATCAGACCATTTAAGACCTAGGTAGCAACAGAGGAAACAGGCAATATATATTTTGATGATAAGAAGGCTTTTGACTCTGTTGTAAACCTATATTCCTGTTTGAAAAAATAGTCACATAATTATGTGCGTTTATGTCTCTGTGACTATAGAAATATACAGTTTTAGAAACATACAGTTTTAGAAATGATGTACAAGTGATTAGAAAACCATCATTATAATAACCATAAATGCTTTATATTCCACAAGAAGGTATACATTGTGATTGTGTAAAAATCAGCAATATTTTCATTAATTAGAAGGAACAATATTCACTTTTAAATTAATATTTGGATCAATCTGAGATAGATTAAAATGTCCCTGGAGAATGGATTTGAGTTCAAAGCAGATTAAAAATAGACAAAATTCAATAGATATCCTACTGGAAAAAAAAAAAATCTTATCTTATAGTTAATGACCACCTGAGGATGACCTAACAAAGGCATAAAGTTGTAAAAAAGCAATTGTCATATGGGGTACAGTGTAACCTACAAGATTAGTGAAGCAATTATTCCACTCATCTTCAGCAAAGTCCCTTCGGTGTTCTGTGTCCTTTCAGATGCCAGACTTCAAGGGTTTAGCTTTATAAGCCTGGATATCTTTCCTGGAAGAGAACTTCATTACTTTCCCATCAGCAAAAATTTGAAGCCCTCCTGCAGTCACAGAGGATTTTTCCCTGTGCTCTTAAAACATAGAAGTGAGCAGATTAATTTGTAAAGTCCAGTCATGTTCACAGATGTTTATTGGTGCTCCTGGCTTGGCTGCACCAAGCCAGCACAGTCAGGTGACATTGGAAAAAAATACATTAACAGTGATAACTCCTGCTAATGATGAGTAACAGATGCTCTGTTTTGCCTCATGAACAACAAGTTGTTTGTGAATATAAATGTAAAATAACTTCTATTGAGATTGACAGCAGCATGTTTTAAACTCTAAATTTAAGAGTTGGGCTTTTCTGTTGTTGGTTTTTTGGCCTTGCTTTCTATCTCCTTTTCAATACCCTGGTGTGCGTCTACATAAGTTTGAAGCCTAGATGAATAATTGCACTAATTACTGCATGGCTGAGTGCTTACTACAGACACTCTTATAGCACTTGCAAAGCCTTGCAATTCTTTCCTTCAACTGGGCAACTCATTAATTCAGCCCAATTTCATTAAAGCTTCTACGACTTCACTTGAGAATTATCAAAATAGAACGACTGTCTGCCCATAAAGTTTCTTTCAGCTACAAGGTACAAGGAACTGAATTAGGTAAGAAGTCTCAAGTCTAAGGTAGAGTTGAATACAGTCAAATAATCTCACCTGTAAGTGAAAGAGGAATAATGATTGCATGAGAAGGGAAGAAGAAGAAACAAAAAATGGGGTGCTGTTGGTAGAGAACAAATTGTCCTTGTCTAGCTCAGGTTCATGTAACTGACATGTTTAGAGTTTTGGCTATAAAGGACAAGATATTCTGATCTTAGCAGCTGTACGGCTTTTTGTAAACTGCTGATTTTTGCAATATTTGGAAGCATGTAATACGTACTCAGAAAAAAAATCATAATTTTGTTTTCTGCAGTATTACTCACAATTGATTTAATGTGAAATTAACCTCTAAAAAAAGTGGAAATTATGAGTTTCTAAGTACTTTTCACTATCCCAGCTTGCTCCAACCTGGCCTTGGGCACTTCCAGTGATGCAGGGGCGGCCACAGCTGCTCTGGGCACCCTGTGCCAGGGCCTGCCCACCCTCCCAAGGAAGAATTTATTCCCATTATCCCATCTATCCCTGCCATCTGGCAGTGGAAAGCCATTCCCCTTTGTCCTGAATCACTTGATGTTCCCTGTGCTGCTGTGGGGATGTTTGTAGGTGGGAGCATCATACTTTGTAGCCCTATAAAGTTTTCATTCTGTGTTTCCATGGCTTTTGTGAAGCCAGAATTACCACAAATTTTGCAAACTCTTTTTTTTTCCCTTGTAGGTTTCTAAATTTAAAGTCTTTGAATCATATGAATTTTCCCTCTTTTGCATTCACACTTTTGTAGGATGAGTCACTGTTTTAACTTCTTCAGGGAAATCCAAAATTAATCCAAAATCCTGAGGGTATGACAGCATTATATGCTCCCTGTGTGTAGGTGTAACTTATGGCCCAGGTGCAAGTGAGCTGCTGCCTCTGACTCAGTTCCATGCTCAACCAATTTCTTCATTTATTTGGCAGCTTTTCTAGGACAATTTTTACTCAAATATTTTATAACTTACTTTCTGTCAGCCTTACAAGTATCAGAGCTCAATAAATGGAAAGAACAATCAGTATGTGTTCAAAGACAACTGAATTAATTTAGGCACCATTTGCTGTACACAAAACAGTCAAGCGACAAAATTTATCAGTTAGAAAGTGCAATAAATTTTTGGAAATGATTGGTTACATAAATCATTTAGTGAAACATGGATATGTACAAAAATCAAACACGTTGCTGTCCAAGATGAGTCCTTGTTTCTGTGCAGCTCAGTCTGGTCTGTTGCAAATAATTTTTAATATTCTGACTTAAGGTGCTGAGTGACTAATTCAGTAAAATTTATTTTATCTTAAAAGGCAGTTATAAGAAACCTCAATTAAAATTTCTAATTGGATGCATTGGCTATAAAATAATTGTCCCCTGAAATTCTCTTATCACATGCTTAGGTTTTGAAGGTACATTTTTTCCATTTATCATTTCGCTTCATTCATTTCATACAGGAAAGAAATGATCTGTGCTTCATTCAGCTGTGCTGTGGTGTTTCTGGACCTGAGACACATAAGTTCAAACTTTCAAAGGCAGGAATAGTTTAGTGGCTGACTGCCTCTGTGATTTTCTTCCCCCTTTTTCCTCCCATAACCTGTGGTTACTTATTAAATTCTGTCAGTCTGGGTAGGAGGGCATTTATCTGAGTCCATTATTTACTATTTTTTCCAGCAGACCTAAAACTCAGAAGTCTCCTGGTGCCATGCAGGGTGTGAGGGAAGCATTTCCTCACTCTCCTCAGCTCTGCTCTGTAGTTCCTCCACGTGATGAAAGGAGGAAATGTCTCTCTGTCTCAAAGTGAACCATGTCCATAATCTCGAAAAATAATGAGGATTTTCAGCACACACTGCTTTAAACTGAGCCTGTGTGGTGGTGTTTTTTGTTTGTTTTTTTGTTTGTTTGGTTTGATTTTTTGGTTTTGTGGTTTTTTTTTTGTTTTGTTTTTGTTTTTTGTTATCTCCACCATAAAAATTGAAGTGACATTTTTAAAGGAACTTGGGAGTGTCAGATATGCTTCTTAATCACAGAATTCCTGGTAGAACGAGAAGGATCAGCAGGAGCTTTGCCAAGAGTTTCCAGTTTTTCCATGTGCCAACATGACATTAAAATAAAGCTGTCACCCAAGTGCAAAGGAAAAAAAAATGAAAATCAAAGACCTGTGAGTTAAAGATTATACTCCATTTGAATTATAACTGGTGGCCAGGTGGAAACTCTTTTATTGTTTTTGGTAGGGAACCTGTCTAGTCATATTGATGCTGTTCCCATTACCTGTTTTCTTGTAATGCATTGTCTCTCTATATTTCAGATCCATTCAGATGAAACCACTAAAATGTTCAATAGAGTTGTCTTATCATCCATGATAGAAATTTAAAAAAACAAGCAGGAAAATAGGAATTGTTTATCCTAAGAACTTCAGGTAGGAATGCAGAGTGTACAAATTTGCAATGCAACATAAATATCTATCATATCTTATACATTGGAGTATCTTTTGAATAAGTATATTATAAAGGTAATGTTAGTAAAAGAGCAAAATTTAACAAAGCATCAGACATGAAAAACCCCAAAACTGAAGCAAAGCTTTCTCTTGCTATCCCTAGAACAACTAGAATATAAAAGATGTCCTAAATATGCATCCAGTCTGCTTCTGAAATTACCTAAGGGGGTGAGTGTTGAAATGATTTAAAATATAATTTATTCTTCTAAGCATGTTTCAAAATCCCAACCAAGATTAATACTGAGAGAGTAAATATTCATTTTGTAGACAGATGGGACCAAAGAGGCAATTAATAGGTCTTCCTGCTATGTGGACTTTATTCTACAGCTACCTGTTAATGCTGCCAGAAAGTTCCCTCATTAATCATAGAATTCTTTCCTCTTAATATAGACACTGTCCAGTGGGGGCTTGTGACAGCTTAATGAAAAAAAAATCTTCTTTACATATTTAGATGAAAAATCTGATGTCTATTTTTCCCCCTCTCTCATACTGGTTCTTTTTGTGGTGCCTTTCTGTAAGATGCAAAGCCATAATTTATACTTGTCCTATATAAACATCAATCCAATCATTTACCTTCTCTGTGCTCTTCACTGTAATTCGTAATTTATATGAGGCTCCCTGTCATCAGAGAGATCACATTTTGAAGTGATTCAGAAACACCCCTCACTTCATCACTCTTAATTTGAGGACAACTTTTGGCTTTCCGGGTTATTTTGGGACAGCAGGGGTCTAGCTGGCACCAAAACAAACTGCGGCTCTCAGAATGTTCTGTCTTGTGGGAGGAAAGAAATCCATGTGAGCACTTGAAAGTTATCCTGAGTGATTGATAGCACCCCATTGTAGTTAATAACAGCTTTTTCTTCTAGGTGACACATTAGCTTAATTTCACAAATAACTTCTTTACTCTGTACTCTACTCCCAAGACATCACAGCTATATTTCACATCACCACCCAAGTGGCCAGGAAAAGACAGAGGCTTCTATGACTTTATTATTATTATTATTATTATTATTATTATTATTATTATTATTATTATTATTATCATCTTTTTCTTAAAGGAAGCAACTGTATTCCCACTGAGTTATTTAACTTGGTTCTTTCTCTGGCCCTTGTGAAATGTGATGTACCAAATCTGCCTCTTCTGCAGCTTGAAAATTTGCATCCAAGCATTTGTTCTTCCCTTTTTTTGTCAGTTCCCACAATACTCAGGCATAGCAGCTTTTCTGTCCTTGGTGATGTTGGACAGTGTAAAATAATGATGAAAACATGATAGATTTGTCCTTTTCTAGAAGCAGACACAAATCCTACTGTATTAAAGTGATCCTATTCCTCACAGAGCATTAATTGCACAGCAGTGTTCTGACATCACCAGCCCCATTACCTCAAGTGATGTATTCAGGAGGAGCAATAACCTGGTTTTCCAAAGCCTTCTCATCCCAGGAAATTGAGATTCATGGAGATGGCATGGCTGAAGTTATGTCCCATCAGATTACAATTTTCCTTTGACTTTAAATCCCCTCTGCCTTGCACACAAATTATCAATTTATTTTCATTTATTTTCGTCACATTTTAGAATAAAAAAGAAAAAAAGAAAAAAAAAACCACAAACAAACAAGCAAACCCCCCCCCCCCCCCCCCATCCAAACAAGATTATTCATGTTCAGAAATAAATAAAGTGACAGTTTAAATTCAGACCTTCTATGCTCCTTTACGTGTTTGAACCTGTTATTACCTGGGTCCATCATACTTAAAAAGTGGCAAATACACCATGCATAATCTACAGAGATGTTGAGTACGTGGTTGCCCTGGAAACAGACAGTAAGTTCAGAAAAAACTTCCTATCCACCCTTATTTTCTTCATTACTTCAATTGCTCATCAAAATTATACGTTTTTAAGGTTTAACTGAAAGGCATATTGTAAATCAGGTGTATTAAAGCAAATTTTTTTAGGAACGTTGGATGTCTTGCCATCAATTCAAATAAAATGGAGTTCGTAACAATAAGATATCTGACAGAATTGGTGATTGAGTGTCAGGAATGCAAATGAAATTGCAGTTTTTTGCCTTGCTTCAGTTTGCAGAAAAATGTCTGTCTGATAATTACACACAGAATTACTTATGTCATTATCTATGCTAAAATGAATATATCTATATATATATATATAGTAATATTAATACACTAGAAGTTGAGCTTCTAAATTAAAAGTTTCTTCTTGGCCTAATATGTGTTAGCTACCTGACAAAGTCAAGAACTTTCAAGGTCAACCTTTTAATAAATTTTATAGGATCAGGTTCACCTTATTTTTTTAATGGAGTCTAATATTGCATTTTAGGCACTGTAATTTAAAACTCACTAGTCTAATGAAAAGACTAAATGTTTATGCTGCTTCAGGAGAATCATTTCACAGTACATTAACAGTGTTTATATTGGAATCAGCTGGAGCACTGCATCTGGCAGGTCATGGATACGTGGAAATGGATGGGAGCAGAGTTTGGGACTAAACAAATTCCTGGGTCCTTTGGCCTGTCCAGCTCTGAAATCAGTGTGACCAATGGATCCTGGCTGTGCCTCCTTGCTTTTAGGGAATGGGAGAAAATGCCCCACATGAGAGGCAATATCTGTTCCAGAGCATTCTTGCTGTGATTTGTAGAGGAATTGCCACAGGATTCCACATTTTTGAAAGCTGCTCTCTCCGTTTTGTCTGTGAGTTTCTTTTAACCTCAGATGATATGAAAATTTAAATCAAATATTAGGGATGAAAGAATTTTAAGTGTTCAAGTGCTCT
The DNA here is from genome assembly GCA_003676055.1 of Chloebia gouldiae. Lineage (NCBI taxonomy): Eukaryota > Metazoa > Chordata > Aves > Passeriformes > Passeridae > Chloebia > Chloebia gouldiae. The sequence goes on from QUSF01000057.1 coordinate 94,205, forward strand.
TGGAATCTCTCTCAGGAAAAAGGACTCATATATCTCAAGAATAAGCTCATCTCAGGTTTTCAGCTTGATTTGGGTGTATCATTCTCAGTTCACGACAAGGCTCTATCACATGATGAAATATGATTTCCTTAAGGTGCAAGAGAGACTAACAGGGACTATGCTGCACCTCAACAAATATTATAGCATCATTCTGTGAAAGAGAGGAGGCATTTAAAGAGGAAAGATTGCTGTAAATTGCAGAACAACAACAAATATCTTGGACATTTTCTTAAAATACATAAAAGTCCTATTCAAAGACTTGCTCTAAGCAGAAAAAAAAATGGATTAAACTCATTGAAAAGAGTAAACTACTCCTACTTTTATCCCAATTGTCCAGCATTTACCCTTGGAATGCTTTTACTTCTTATCCACCCAGATCAGATTAGGCTGAAAAAGAGAGGAAGTATATAATTTATTTAAAAAAAATACAGATGTATCAGGTGGAAACAAGAGAGGAAATAATGCATCCATACATTTAACTGACAACAATAGAGGCATTAATGTGAAATGATTCTGAAATTGCAAATGAATTGTCAGATTCCAACTGAAAATTATTAATATTTTGTGCAAAGCACAATTCTCATGAGAGAATTTTTCTTGGAAATAGTGATAAGATGTGGCATCTGGTGTGATTAAATGTGGGAGACATCTTTTAATGCAAAACCAAAAAGAAATGTCTTTAATGCTTGGAATTAGATATACTAATGGTGCAGGAATTAGACGCATCTCTGTAAGGATGAGGTCCTGGAGAAACTTTTGATTGCGACAGATTTGGAAGTGTTGGGGGTAGGAAAATCAGTGAATTCTTGGAGGCTTTCAAGTAAAAAAAAATTAGCAGTTTAGGAAAAAGGTTGCACAGCAGGTGTTAAAACTGCAAGCAATCATTTCTTCAAAGTATTGGTGATGGCATTTCCCAGTTTCCTGAAGCCAGCCAGAAGAGGATTGAAAACATTTATTTTAAGAATATCCCGTTACCTGAGGCTTTTTGCTGGATAATTCAACTTCAGGCTGTGCTATGTTCTGCTGAATTCAGTGACCAGTTCCTGCTGATTTTTCTTCCTCTGTTATGAGCTTCAATTTCAATTTTAATTTGCATTTTTATGATTTAAGTACTTGCTGAGGGAGTTCAATACATCCAGAAGGCCCACACTGGGAAAACTAAAGATTTTAAAGGCAGTAAGAATGTTCACTGTTGCCTTCATCTCTGTGGAAACTTTTGTCACTTAACTCTTCATCACATGATTCACTGCTAATTAGTTTATAGCTCTATGATGCCAAGAGTCCCCACTGGGAGTATTAAGTTCACAAATTTTTTACTGATGTTAATTTAGAGGAAGGTATTGAACCACTTAGAGGACTGAAGTTGTGATGGTAAGTCCTGCTGTTGAATGGAAACCAAATCATCTTAAAAATATTGGCCTAAAAGGCAATGATAAGGACTTCTTATTTTTTGTTGGTTTGGTTTTTAATCTTTTAGTTAATCCTTTGTGTTTTCTCGGTGTATTCCCATTTGATGAATTCCTGAGGAGAAAACAGAGCACAGGTGGAAAAGTATGCTATGAAGTATTTAATAAAATTAAACTACTTTATAAAAAGTAGTTGACAGAGAGAAATGAAATAGCATAAAAAGTCTTTATGAATAAAGAGGTCAAATTAACACCAGTGCCTAAGTTGCTGCATGGGTGTTAAAACCGCAAATATAATAAGCTGCTTCAATAGACTTTGAAGAAATATTTCCAAGAAAGCGTGAGATGCCAGATAGAGATGGGCTGTGGGAATGTCAGAGGTGAAATAAGAAAGCAAATTAAAATTTTTATTGTAAATGAGAAGCAACATTCAGATGTTAATAAGCAGGAATGGGCAATGCAGAGGAAAAAAATAAAAGCAGCATCTGTACTGGAATTTGAAAGAGTAATATGATCAGAATGTTGTAAAGAATGGGGCAGAGATAATGTGATGAGAATTTACAAAGCCAAAAGATAAATTAAATGTGTGATCTTTGGACAAAGAAGATATGCTGCCTCATGGACCTTGAGGAGTACTCTTGGAGGAGCTTTCTTATGTTTTGGTGAAGGCAAAAATCAAAATAAATTCCATCACATTCTTTTGATTCCACAGTTTAAAGGGAGAAGATATGTTCACTGTTCAGGTGATTTGTTACCTATCAAACAGCAATTCCTTGAGATATTGTGGAGCAAGAAATGATTGACAGTCCTGCAATATTTATTACTTAAAACAAAAACAAAAACAAAAACTATCAGAATATTTGGTGTTGAAATAAAGTTTGTGAACAAAATATCAAGGAGATTGAGGAAAGAAAGAAAATAAAACAGGACCCATGAATATCACTAAAAGAGTTTGCACTTTCCCCTAAGCACCTCTAAAAATAAATCTGAAGTCTCTTTCTGAGTTCCTGTTTCCCACTCTTCTCCCATTGGACTTTAGTCCAAATTCCTTTAAGAAAATCTATGTCACTGCTACTCTGAGTGCATTCCATTTGCAGGACAGGGGAAAAAAGTAAACAAAACCCATGGTCTGAGCAGGAAATACAAGCAGTGGAAGAAAGAAATACTGTGTCATGGACCTGAATATATAAATTATGCATGTGACTGGTATTCACACTGAGATTCTCTAAATCTTTGCTACTGCAATTTCTTTTATATTAAAGCACTTTCACACCACCACAGAAGCCTCAGCGTAAACCTCTCATGCTCCTGACTCCTGAGAGAACATCATTTGGGATCCACAGTGATGCAAATTAGAGTGGCACTTGTTAAAACAGCAAGATTTGGCTTTATGAAAAAAAGGAGGTCAGGTTAAAAGGTGGCCTGAGGCAAAGAATTTAACTGGGAACCTGAAGCACAGCAGTGTTCTGCCAACACAAATTCTGAAATTCTGCTGCTGGGAACCAGCCCCTCAATGGCTCAGGTTGCTTCCCAAATTTTTGTGTTCTGTTCCAGCTGAAAAGGGAAATCTTGAGATGACAAGATCAGGATAATTCTTACAAAATCCTCCAGGTAGACGTGCCCTCTGATAAAAATTCCAGTTTTATGATCATAACTCTGGATCCAGAATTTAGACTTTATGTGATTACAATACCAAGAAGCAACCCTCTCAAATAAAATTTCAGGGTGTTGGCAGAGGTCTTGAAGGTAATGTGAACGTGATGACTGTGGGGATGTGAGTTGGGAAGCATGCCCTGGGGCACAGGAAATTGGATGGTGACACCAAAACAGGGAGCAGTGTTTATTCAGCCAGACATTGTGAGAATAAAATGTCATCATATCTGTAAATAGACTTCATTTTTCAACCTCAAACACACATTGCTATACCATATATATATATATATATATATATACACAATATAAATTATTAATAATATATAATGAGGGAAGACCTGTACATATTGTCATATGTATATTACATAAATTTCCATACAACATGGGCACAGATGAATTTTTTTTATTTTGGACAGGGTTTGGAGCAACCTAGCCTCATGGAAGATATCCATGCTCATGGCAGGTTGTGGAAAAAAGATGAGCATCAAGATCACTTCCAATCCAAAAAATTCTATGGTTCTGTGTCATGAGTACGTACAGGCTGTCATCACAAACCTGGGTTTCTTGGACAAAACCATTTCAAAACCATTTTCAATGTAATTTTCAAGAATCTGAAACAGCTGAATTATGGAAAAAAAAGTGACAATAGAAAATATATATGAATTGGGATTTCATAATTGCTGCAAATCTACATTATAATACCCAGTGATTCTTCAGCCTTCAATTATCTCAAGAATAAAATTAAATGCTTCAAGTGTTTTCTTTTGTTATGCCAATTTATAAGTTATTATTTAAACACTGTGTTCCAAGTTATCTGATTATAATTCTTCATGTTGCATTTTGGTCTCTTCTCCCATTCAATTTCACTGCAAAGTAAGAAAAGAAATTAAAGAAAAAAAAAAAGAAGAAAGAAAGACAGAAATAACTTATTGAGAAAGATTTATGTAGTGATTATTCTCCAAGTCCTCTTTGTATAGTTTGAGGACAATTTTGGTGTTTAAATACAGGTATGAAAAACTATTTTAGGTAGTGTAGTGTAACCCTGAGTCTGCAGGAATTATCTGCTACATCTGCACTAAAGTTTTGCATCTGGGACATCTACAGTGACACCAAACTGCCACATTGGGCAGCTGAATTTCTCCCAGGTTTTGCTTATCAAAACTTGCCTAAACAAGTCAAGGGGTTTAAATATTGAATTCCAGGAAGAGCTGGCCGTGATGGTGCCTGTTGCCTTAGACCAATTTTATTTTTTTGTGTAAACCCTGATTCCTGAGCCACATCTTCATTTTCCCCATCAGGACCTCTCTTAAGAAATAAACTTTTTAAATTGGGATGCTGTCATGGGTAGCACTAAATTTGTTGTTGTTGCTGGTTTTTTTTTTTTTTTTTTTTGTTTGGTTGCTCTTGTTGTTGTTGTTGTTGTTGTCTCAGAATCTCACTTGCTTTTCACTGTTCTGGGGCTGACCCAGATGGTCTGGCTGGAATTATCCTCTGTGTTTGTGACAGAACACCCTGTAGGTGCAGTGGGCAGAGTTAGCACTCATAAAGAGGAGATGTTCCTGACATAAAATGGATGGGTTTGCTGCACCACCAACCCCTGCTTCTGCTGATCAGGTGAGCAAGACCTGAAAAAAAATGTTGGTGTCTTTTTATAAAAAAAATGTTGGTGTCTTTTTATCAAAAAGAATAGAAAACCCCAAGCTGCTCCCCTGGTCTTCTTGAGCAATCCTCCTTGGCTCCATTGTACCACTGTTGGAGGAAAATTCTCCCTATAAGACTTTAAAGCCCTCCCCATGTGACTTTATTCTCCACATCACTAGAAAACAATCCCATGACAGTCTTTGAAATGTCCATAACTACATTTGGCCCATTATTCTGCATTATTCATGCACATTTTCCTCATTTGCTTGTCTCGTCCTCAAACTGCACTGCAAGGAGCTTAATTCCAGGACTTGAGTATTTCGCTATAAATCTGCTCTAAAACGGGTGACTTAACATCTTTGATTGCTTGTTGCAATGCAGCTTATGAAGCATAATATCGTTTGGAGTCTCACAGCCCTGACACAATGTGTGCATAATGTACTGTAAATCACCTGTGCAAAGCCCTTGAGATAGAAAAACTGCAAGCAGGCATGGGGAGCAGTGAGCTTTTCTAACTCCCTCAAGTCTCTCCAGGGGGGTATTTCATTATGTCAGTCCAGGCAACGTGAAGGCTAAGAGCTGAACCGTGCAGTTGCTGCCTTCAATTATTCACAAATCCACTGCAGAACACGTGGAAATTGTTCTGTGGTGGCTCTGCTCTCCAGGCTCAGGTTTCCATACCTGGTGGAGCCACTCCGGCTCCTCAAAACACGAAAATTATTTAATTTAGGGTTCTCCCTCCACACCCTGTTGTTGCAGCTGTTCTGCCTCCTTCCACTCTCCTTGAGAAGGTGTCCTTTGGCAATATTTATTTTTTTTCTTACAAACTTCTCCACATCACCTGGAAGAAGGCAAACAACAACAAATAAAAGTGGACACAAGATTTCAAAGCATCAAATTATTGATGTTTAAGAAGCAAGTGAATTGTGGCATAAAAAAAAAGAGTAGCCTGCTGTTTTGTTAAAAAGACCACATCACCTTATTCGCAAGAAGGCTACACAAATTTGGAAAATTGACATATAATTTATGTTATTTTAATTCCTTTAAATTGTGACAGTGTAAAGTGTGTCCTGAGCAGAGGTCACCCTTAGCCTCTGTAACTATACATGAAGACTCTAACAGGCAAAGTATGTTTATAAACTGCCATGAGAAGTAACATTTAAATATCTCCTAAAACTTGTTTTTCAAACAAGAAATAGGAGAGATGAAAAGAACATAGTTAAATTTATCATTTATTATGGAAAATATAAGTTCTTGATTAAACTTACAAGTTGGGGTTTTTCTCCTGTCCAATTGCTAACCTTGATTTTGGTGAAGAGTTAGGCTTTTTTTCTCTTATTCATTCCTTTTCCTGAAGGACTGAGGATCTTGCATGTGCTTTACAAGCTACCTACTCCTTCCTCAGAGCATTTCTCTGCCTGATTCCTGAGACAATGCATTTGCTGTAGCAAAGCCACGACATTTATGGGAATGATGGCAAATAAATCCAAACTTTCCCCAGTGTTTGATGTAGCTGGCCAGGTGAGACTCTTGACAACAGACCTTTCCTTTTAGAAAATGTGATATAAACAAATGTCAAACAGCCATGACTCAAGGTCTTTTCCAGGAATGTTATTCCTTATCCTTAACTTTGTCTTTCCCACTTAAAAAAAGGCTTTAAACTGCTGTTTAGGCTTTGCTTTTTTTTTTTTTTTTTGTTTTCCTTACTTATTTAATGGTTTGCTTTAATCTATGGTATGTTGAGTTGTATATTTTCTACAATTTTGGCAAACTCGTGTTCTTACACAATTTCTTTTTCTTGTAGACCTATTGCACTAGTAGACCCTGTGGATGATCACAGATGATCTTTAAGGCATCTCTGATTTTAATATCTTTGGCAATTTTTTTAAGCCATGTGCTTTTTCTTTGAGATGAACAAGGATGTTGATCCTGACACTGTTCTGCACAGTATCCCAGTAGATGCATTTTCAATTCATCACTGTTGGTTGGTTTGTTTTTCTTGTTTTTTGTTTGTGGGATCTTTTTTTAATAATTTATTTTTATTTTTTTGTGATGTGTAGCAGTGTGTACTTATGGTCAAAGAAGTAATTTTTTACTCACCTTTTCTTTATTTTCATGATCCTTCAGAACTGTTTATTACCCCATTTATGTACTTAGCTTTTTCAATTTATTTTTTCTTCTTTATTTAGCATAAAGGATTTAAAAGCACATTTACAGACCCATTTTTCACCTGCCTGAACAGCTTGTCCTTATAGCCAACAGTAAATGTCAGAATATATGGAAAATTCTAAGGCAGGTGACATCTTAAAACAGTGCAGGACTATTTATGTCAGGTAGTTTAGCACATCAGATCAAAAGAAATGTGCCTGCAGGGGAAGACTCTCATGGGTTAAGGACAGATAAATGGCACAGATAGCAGTGAGGACAATTTAGGAGATCAAGACTTCTACTCCTCTTTTACTCTGCAAACCACTGCGTTATGAGAATGTTGCAGAGTATGAGATAATCCTGCTACTTGGAGCACCTACATGTAAGTCAATATTTGTGGGGGAGTCCTTAATTTCGGCTGAATTATGGCCTCTTTGTTTTTGTTTATTTTTTTAAGCAGGGTTTATTGCTGAAAGGCGATGAATGCAAAGAAATACACAAATTGATTTTACATTGTATTTCTCCCTGAGATATGCATCTGCACCATGTATATGGGCTGCCCTTTAAGAGGTTATAAAACCCCTCATGTTGTGTTAATGGAAAATAAATGAAGTGACTGTGAGTATCCCCAGGACTTTGCAGATGTTATTCTTTAGTGAAAAGTTAAAAGAATAAAGCTTTTTATACCATGTTCTTAAGCTACCACTAGACAACTTCTGGAATACTTTCCCCTTTCTGCCTCTTCTCTTCTGTGACTTACTTCAGTCCATGCTGGGTTTTATTTCCCCTTTAATATTACTTGGGTGTAAAATCCCGCAGGTGTGCACTGGTGGAGTTTTTGTGAGCTCTGTGTTTCCTCACCTTTGGTGTAAACATGAAGGATGGTAGATTGTTCTCTGACAGCAGGTGTTAATTATCAGATTAAATGAAATTCTGCCTGCTGCTGGGGAAGCCCTTTCTCGTGCAAGGCCTCTTTTCTCAGGCTCCCACCCAGAGCCCCATCAGCATCTCAACCTGCATTTCCACTCTGCAGCTTGCAAACTCCTCAACGCTATATTGCTGGTATATATTCACATCTGATAGTACCAGTGATCTAAATTTACCTCTGATACCATGAAAATCTTCACTCAGAAAGGATATAATAAATATTCCTACTTTCTCCAGGTTTTGTTTGTTCATTTTTCTAGGCATAAATATTATTTTTTGTGCAAGCCACAGTGGCTAAAATCTTCAGTCACAAATCCTGGTACATCACTGCTTGTGTTCATCCCTAGGTATCTCCTCATCTGATGGTTTTTTGATGTTTCAATTCCAGTTCCTAAGGAGTTCTCTTATTTCTGATTAATTTAAGCTTAGCCCTATCATCCCATCCTTCCCCACATATTTGCTCCTTTTTATCACACCTTGCTGTTCATGACAATCCATTTATATCCCTAAGGAAAAAGAAAAATATCCCCTTCCTTTCACATATATTATTGCAAAGGCTTTTTTCTGTATATGGAACTGATTCTCCTGGTCAATAAAATAATTGCCTCTTAGATATGAGATTTATAAAAGCTGTTTCAGAGACACAACCATGCTCTGGCTCAGATGCAGCAGTATTTTTTTATTTCAGCTGCCTGGGTTCTGGGATCATTTGGTTTGTTATTATTTATTGTTCCTATTTTTAATTTCTTTGTTGTGCTTTGTTTGGATTGTTAAAAAGTCTTGAGGTTGCTAAGCCACATTCTCTGCTGGTGTAACTGTCCTATTTTCATTTAGGTCAGAGAACTCTGTTGATTTATGCAGTATCTGGTCTAATTTCTCTCTTTAGCAGACTAAGTCTTCCTGCAGTATGAACCTGGGTTTGCCCTAGCTGTGGAACTTACAGACGCCTAAAATTAGCTTGGAAACTGTTTATGGTTGGTGCCACATTCTAAGTAATTGTGCTATACACTACAATTTATCAAGGGTCTGCTACAGTTAACATCTAAAATAGGAAAATTATTGTAAGCCACGGGTGATTCTGCTGGTCTGAGTTACAGAAATACTATTTTTTGGTGCAATTATTTTTGGTGCATTATTTTTTGATGGAATACATGGGGGGATAATTAACATGAATTACTGAATTATATGACTTTACTCTGTCCATATTCCTAAGTATCAATCTAAACATTTGACAGTTGAACTGATAGAAAAAGTCTGTGCTTGCCAAAATATGTTTCCTTTAATCCTGTCTGATCCTGAGGATTAAATATGCTAAATCAAAGGATGTTTTTGTTGGTTGATTTGTTTTTCTTGTTTGTTTGTGAAATTTTATTTTATTTTATTTTATTTTATTTTATTTTATTTTATTTTAGTTATTGTCTCTATTCAGTAGTATGGAAAACAAAGGAAACAGTTCTCCAATGAGATTTAGGTGGCACCTTACACTTAGTTTGATTGTATGGCATTTACTCCCAAACACTAACTAATCTGGGGTTCTGTTCAACAAATTCTTTTGTAAAAGGGCACAGAGCATAAGCGAGACTAAAGATTAATAAAAAGATGCTTCTGATATTTCTTCATAACCAGACGCACATCATTTTGTCTGAGGTAAGGTTTTCTGGGTAGCATTTTATTAAACGGTGCTGGTATCACTTTCTCATAATTTGTTTTCATTTTGTTTCTTAAAAAAAAAATCCTTTGCTTTTAAGTGCAGGACACAGAAAAGGTGAAGTTTCCAGGTACAGGACCTGTTATAAAGTAGGAAAGATGAATAGATTTGAAAACCATTATTTTTTTTAATACAGTAGATATCTCCTAGTTAAAATAGAATTATTTTTCATAGAATTAGAGAATGGTCTGGGTTGGAAAATAATCTTTTCCCACCTCCTGCTATGGGTGCCATGGGCAAGAACACCTTCCAATATCCCAGGTTTCTCCAAGCCCCAGTGTCCAGCCTGGCCTTGGGCACTGCCAGGGATCCCGGGGCAGCCCCAGCTGCTCTGGGCACCTGTGCCAGGGCCTGCCCACCCTGCCAGGGAAGAATTTTTCATCTTGTATGTAATCTTAACCTTCTCTCTGTCAGTTTAAAATCATTCCCCCTTGTCCTGTCAACACATGCTCTTGTAAATTGTCTCTCTCCATTTTTACTTGCATTTTTACCACTACATGACGTTTGCTGAAATCTTTAAAATGCTGTTGAAATATTGCCAAAAAAGATGTCCTTTCTGGACATTTTCACCTGCACATGAAGAGAAAATTATGTTTAAGGTAGGTAATATTGTACAGCTTTTTGTTGAGTCAGTGACTATTATATGCATCCAACATTGCTCTATAAAGTGAAGGTTGTTGCATTTACTTATTTTAGAGAAATAATTTTTTTTTTAGTAGATAAACAATTTTTTTTGCTTTACTGCATAGATAGGAATTTTATTGAACTTTTGCTCCATTGTCAGCGCGGTGTTGGCATCAACACCAAACCATATTGCAGGATATAGTGTGTTAGAGGCATCTGATTCCCACGTTACCATCCAGGAGACATCTGGTTCATGACTTTTAGCATAGCGTCCTCTTGGTGCAGCGACACTATCCTAAATCAGGCACGACAAAACTCACACTTGGAGACCAAAAAAACCCATTTGCACTATCACTAATTTCTAATTGTGGTCAAAACCCAAATGGATTGCATTTGCAAAATGATAAATGTGTTTAAATCAGTACAAGTCTGAAAAGAAATGTCCAATTTGGAGAAATTAGGATTTCATTCACTGGGGAGTTGCTACCCTAGCCATTGAGGTAATGTATATCATGGCCTGTATATCAGGAAACCAGACCCTACTTTAGGAATTTAAGTGGTGTGAAATGAAGATTAAAACAAGGCATTGCTCTCCCTCACAGTGTCTGATATGCCATCCTTTGCCACAGCTCTGCAGGTTTTGGTGGTCTAAACAATCTCTCTCCAACAGTCTGGTTCTGTTCCTGTGACTATATTCTCTAAGCATTCCCACAGAGGCTCTGAGATAAAGTGACTCTGGAAAGATGAGATGCTTAATGCATTGCCCAATGGGTCCAACTTTAATTTCCTGAAGAGATATTTGTCACATGGCGTGTAAAGCTGCACATGGCTGCAGCTGGAATTTTTCTTTTCCCTGATTGCTTTATGAATGATGACAAATACCCCACCAAGGAACCTCACTGCTTGGATAACCATCTGACACACAAGGAAAGGGAAGAAAAACCCCACATCTAGATGCGTCACATAGGTGAGAAAACCCCTCTCCAGTGTAAAATGCAGCACAATGAAAACTCACCATGAGCCTCAACATGATACACCTCATAAACATAAATGACAAAGTCTATCAAGGTAACTGAATACTATAAATTATTTCTGTAGGTGTATTTATTGCATAGAATTAAACTACCCTTTATGCTGTAAATGACTCTTACAGGTTTGCCATGAGGGCTAATTAATTTAAGATTATTTTTAAGATTAATTTAAGATTCATGTTGTGTTTCTTACCAGTGCACAGAGCAAACAAGACTTCCAGAAACAAGAACTACAACAAATCTTGTTTTCCATTGCTCCAGGGTCTAATTTTTCTCATATTATAGAGGCTATATAAAAGTGGCAACACTTATTATGTAGACAGACAAGCAGACAGGGGAAAAGCTTACCAAAAAGAGGAAAAGGCAGTTTGCTTTCAGCCAAGTTTGTTATTTCAATATCCAGTAAATGTGAATTTTGTATAGTTTTAGCCAGCTTGGATGGGGGTTGGAGAAACTTGGTGTAGTTGGAGATATCCCTAACCATTGGAGTTGGATTGGAGGAGTTGGATTAGATGACCTTGGAAGGTTCCTTCCAACTCAAATCCCTCTAATAGTCCATCACTGGAAGTGTTTAAGGACACTTGATTGGAAGAAGGTTAGAGAAACCTCATCTAGTTGAAGATGTCCAGCTGCGGCAGGGATGCTGGACTAGATGACAAACAAGGTCCTTTCCAATCCAAACCTTTCCATGATTTGATGAAGATGTCCCATTCCTGGGAACATTCAAGGTCAAGCTGAACAGGCCCTTGAGTGACCAGTTTTAGCTGAGGTTGTCTCTGTCCATGGCAGAAATTTGAGCTGGATAACCCTCAAGTCTCTCAACACAAACCATGTCAAGATTCTGTGATTCTCTACCCAGCAGGAGCACATTCTACAGCTCCAAATGCTTCTTCTTTGTCACTGACCAATGGTGGTGAAGGCAGCGCATGGAGGGATGCGATGGGATGGGCAGGATCCCCCTATTCCACATGAGTGGATCTTCTCCAGCACTTCAGGCAAGCCTCAGCAGGCCCTGGGGACACAGGGACTGCAGGTGTGGCCTGCAGGTCCCAGCTCCCCTCAGGTGGACCTCTCCTGATGTATCCTCTCAGGATGAAGATCCTGAATGACTTCTCCAGCCAAAGGATCTCTGCAACCAGCGCAAGAGCAAAGCTGTGCTCAAAGGCCAAGCATTGGAGCAGGGCCAGGTGCTGGCCGACAAGAGTCAGGAGGAGGAAGAGGAGAAAGAGAATTGGTGGAGAAAAGCCTTGCTGAAATCCCTGTGGCAAAGACAGTAGGAAGCCAAGCCTATCCTGGACATTCCAACCTCCTGCTGTATTATCAGCACTCGTTCTGGAGGCCAGACTGCCTGTCAGAGCAGCGCTAAGGGCAGGCAAATGAATCCTTGCTGGAATCCTAGAGGTAAAAATGTAGAAGCCAAACTCAACCATTCTCAGGAACCCTTTAACTCTTTGCAGTATTGTCAGTATCAAACTCTGAGGTCACCCTGCTCAAGGAGATGACCCCCAAGGTGCTGTGATGGCCAAGATCAAGACCAAGATGGATGAAATCACTGAAACTGTGGGATGGGACCTCCTGGCTGGTGCAGGAACCAGCTCTGACCGAATGGATCTCTAAAGGCAAGCTGCCTGAGGAGCCTGTTAATTAAAATCTCTGATTTGATGAGTTAGAGGACATTCTGACCTTCCTAGCACTCCATCAGCTGGAGAGGCCCTGGCTGGAATGGGATGAGTAAAGCCAAGAGGATGGGGCCAAGTTCAGTGGTGCCAGGGGCAGCAGGAGCAGTGAGGCCATCAAAGAGAGGCCGGCGAGCGGCAGGGCAACAGGAGGAAGAGCTCGTGTCCATGGAGGGGCAGAGCCTGGGGCAGCTGCCCTGGGAGGGCTGGAGTGTCCCTCTCTGGAGCCATCCCAGCCCAGATGGACATGTTCCTCTGCCCCTGCTCAGGGGAGCCTGCCTGGGCAGGGCTGGGCTGGGGCAGCTCCAGAGATTCTTTCCAACCCCAACAATTCTGTGATTCTGTCATTCATTCAGTTATGGAATGGTTTAGCTTGGAAAAAACCTCTAAGATCATCGAAACCAAAAATTACCCAAGCACTGCTAAACAGTCCACTGAACCATGTCCCCAGGTGCCACATTCACACAGATTTCAAACATGTCTAAGGCCATCACTGTCCTGGCCAGCCTGTTCCACCAATTATAACAAAGTTTTTAAAGTCTGTTGAATATAAATTGTGTCTTGTCACAGATAAAAACACATTATCTTTTATCCTCTTCCTCCAGCATCACCACTTTTTATATGTTCTACCACCATCCAGGGGGAAGTGGCTGCTTGGAGGGTGTTGATTAAGGCAGGAATTTCTAAACAATGAATGGTCATTGCATTGAAATTTCTACAGTCCATGACCAAATCATCTCCTGTTTAGTTTTTTCAATTTGCCAGAGTGGGAGATCTTGAATAGAGTTCATTTGGGAAAGGGCTTGTCCTTTTTTTTTTTGGATTCTCGTCATCATCATCATCACCACCATCCTCAAGTGTTGTGAAATACCAGCAATGGAGAACATAATTTAAACTAAAAGTAGAGATTTAGACTCAGTATGAGGAGAATGTTTCATACAATGTGGCTGGAGAGGCCCTGGCACAGGTGCCCAGAGCAGCCGGGGCTGTCCCAGGATCCCTGGCAGTGCCCAAGGCCAGGCTGGACACTGGGGCTGGAGCAGCTGGGACAGTGGGAGGGGTCCCTGCCATGGCTGGGGTGGCACTGGGTGGGATTTAAGATCCCTTCCAACCGAAACCTTTCTGTCATTGTCTGATCCTACACTATGAACAGGCTGCTCATCAGGGCAGGGATGTTTACGTCCTTTTTAGGACACATTCAGAGTTTACAAGGCATGAGAAACTAGCCATTTTTAAAAAATTATAACTCTATGTCATTGCCTTAGTGCTTTTACACAGTAGACAAAGTAAATTGAAATTTCCTTCAGCTTTCCTAGCAGCAAAATGACTCCTCATATTTTACTATAGTTACCAAAGGAAGTATTGGCTAACCTATTCTTTATTAAAATGTTCATTTTCCTTGTACTGCAATGCCCCTGGCCTTGGCATATTTCTTGTGAGCTGCTGCTGGAAAATTCTCTGTGCTTGGCAGAAGTCAAGAATTTATGAAGTGCCTCTAAGCAGAACTGAAGCAAACAGCAAAAGCTGTTATCCTTAGGGCACTTTTGCAAGGCTATCTGTTAAAATGTGCATTTGACCTGAAATCCATGTTTGTGCTTCAATATTATTTTCTTTTTTCACAGGGAAGGAAGAGGGAGAAAGGAAAAGGAAAAGAGGAAAAGGGAAGGGAAAGGGAAGGGAAAGGGAAGGGAAAGGGAAGGGAAAGGGAAGGGAAAGGGAGGGGAAAGGGAAGGGAAGGGAAGGGAAGGGAAGGGAAGGGAAGGGAAGGGAAGGGAAGGGAAGGGAAGGGAAGGGAAGGGAAGGAAAGGAAAGGAAAGGAAAAAAGTAATTTTCATTTCACAAGGATTTTTTTTAAATGGAAGAAATATATTTAGAAAATAATTTTAAAAGATAATCAAAAAACATTAATCAAACATATAATACTAAGTTTGGTTTTTTATGATTTATTAATTATTTTTCATTCTTATGGTCTAAGTCATCTGACCATGCTGGTCTTTCAACTTCTTGGTTGTTCATATAGAATTTTCATTGGAAATGTAATTTTTTTTTTTTTAAGCATAATTTAAGTATGGGGAAGGTGTCAAAATTATGTTTTCACAACATAGTGTTCTGATTTTTTTTTGTCCTCTTCTTTTCTTTATCACAGATAACTCACCAATTCTTTTGCCACCCCTAACAGACATATATTTTAGTTTTCATAATTTATAAGTATTGTAAATTTAAAAAGTAATGCATATCTCTAATAACTATAGACAAAGTACTTCTAACCATACTATGTTAAAGTAGTACCTCAATATATTATAAACACAGAAAAATAAGTCTGAATATACGCAAAAGGATCTTATAACTTATTTTACCTCTTAAAAACATATATGGAGTAAAAATATGACCTTGTGGAAGTAGTCTTTAAAGGTATGGGTGTTTTTTATTAGCTTATAAATTATCAGTGGTTTTGGGCATATAAAAATTATTTGCTGTCAGAGCTGGAGTGATTGAATGATTGACTGAAATTTCTATTAAGAAAATGAGAGTACACAGCAGTGTTCTGCATTCTGCAGCTGCTTTAATGGAGTTTGAAAAGAATGGAAAAACCCAGAATTGATGTAGAACAGAAACAAACTTTTTTTAATATATATTTTTTCAGTCTAGTATATAATATTTTCATGGTTAAATAACTTTTTCATGGTTTGTAGGACCTGAGGGTGGTTGCAGTTTCAAGACCCAGAAAGGACTGGATAGCAACTGACCAGTAAGCATAAACAAAGGAAATTTTTAAAAAAGAATGGGAAATAAGAGATTTCTGATAAAATATTCTGTAAGAACAGTAATATAGCCCAGTTTTGTAAAGGTTTGAAACATTTTTTTTTTAAATCAAAAGACTTCCTAGGCACTGGAATTACTTATGGAATTTATTAATTTCTTCTCTGTATAAGACTGAAGAAATAATTCTCAAAAAACTCACCTTTGCATACTGTGTACCTAAATATAATTGTTAAATAGGAATATGATTCAAAAAAAACCAAACAAAATCCTGTTAATTATAGGAGAAAAAAAAAACCAAACCAAAACTGTAATGAGTTGATAAGTTTCTCTGGGTAAGGAACTTGTTCACATCTTTTAAGATTAATTTCAATTTGACATAATAGAAATGTAGACATAGTAGTCTCAGGTAATTCACATTCTGTCATCTAACAAAGTTAAGTATAATCTTTAAAGTGGGATAATTTTTCTGCTGAACTGCAGATAAGGCTGAAAAAATGTAGAAAGAGAGCACAGGTTAAGAGAGCAGACTCTACACAGAAATAAATTTACTAACATATCTAATTAATGTAGTGTACTAATTGAAAATTGAGCCCCTAATATTGAAAATTTTAATCTGCTTTGTTTCTCAGTACATTATTAATCCAAGGTAACATTAAATTTCCTCTGTAAAGATTTCTACGTAAAGTTAGCAAAGTTAAACCTAAAATTCTGCCTTGCATAATGTTAAAATTAAAACTTGTAGATGCAATAATACTCACAGTAAAGTTGTGGATGCTTACATTTCTGCCTTTAATTTTAAACTAAAATAATCCTACCCACATAATACAGCAGCCTATGACATAACAAAGGAATATGGCATTACTGAATTAATAATCACATTAATTGGTATGTACAGCTGTGGGAGCACTGATATTGAATTAGTTTAGCACAGATTAATGTAGACATGGCAATCTGTATATTTAAATATCATTAAAACTTGGTGCCTTAAAGACTCAAGGGCATTTTGTCCCAAAAAAACGTCTTTGGTTTACTGTTTTCAGTAGCTTTTATCCTCAAAGTCGGGTGAGGGTTGGGAGTTCAATAACAATTTTAGGTGATCAAATCTCATGGAGAACAGCCCAAGATTAATGAATCTTAGAAGTAATCACAAACTTCTGAATGTGAAGTTCAATGAAATAGCAAATTAAGCCTTTTACACATGGACCTTCATGGGGGGTATTTAAATGGAAAAATTATCTCATTGTTTTCATCCTTGAATGATTCATGCAAGCTGTATGATCTTTTAGACAGGAATGTCTAAAAGAAACTGTAATTTAATGTAATATCTTTTTGGTTTTTACAGGAGAGTGCAGTAACACCAATAAACACGACTATGTAAAGTCTTTGTTTTTATATAAGGAGTTTTAATTATTTTGTTGCAACAATTGAGATTAGTTCTGCCCTATATAGATTTGCAAGTTCTGATAATTTCTCTTACATATTAAAAAAAAAAAAAAAAACCCAACCAAACAAAAAAGAACCAAAAAAACCCATCAAAACCAAACATGATTCACTTAAAAAACTCCACTTGGTAATACAAATCTAATCAAAGAACACTGCAATAAATCACTAAAACCTTTTGTCCAATACTGTCCACTAATCAATTAACATTCAAAGTGCACTTATGCCATTACCCTGACATTACTTAGGCCTCTTTTGTGATTTAAATTAGGAAAGACCTTTATGTTTCACTGATACCATACTAATATCTATAAAAAATTGGATATCTTAAATGTCTTGATTTTGGTAGAATTGTTGTGGATTATAGTAGTGTGATTGGGGACAGTGTAACTTTGAAAAATCAGCCTTTAAAGCTGATTTCTTTTATCCATTTATCCATTTCTTTTATTAATTCCTAGTGGTTAAAACAACTCAAAATGGGAATTATTTTCTTTTAACTATTGAAATTAAGTAATTTACTCTTACACAGTTCAAATCTTTGTATGGAATTAGAGGGCAAACAGGGCATTACCAGGGACAATGGAATTCACAGATGTCTGATGCTCTATATAGAATAATTGTTTACAAAAACCATTTTATTTGTGGATAGCTAAAACGGGGTGGAATTAATCTCTACCTTTGCCATGCCTTTGATCTAGAAATAACTCACCTACTTCTAAGAAATTCTGTGAGAACTGTAAACCACCAAGGATTTCAAGTAATTGAGCACGAAAGTTGGAATTTATTGAATTATTACAGGATTTTCACCTATTATTTCAAAATTTACCCTCTTTCTAAACAAATCAGGAACAATTATTTTAGATTTCTTCATTCTAAATAAACAGCTTGCCAGATTTCCATCAAGCTGTCCCAGTTGTTTCCCTTTAAATAGGATTGCCTCCATCTCCTGAGCAATCTCCACGTGACTTCTCTGCAGTTTCATGGTACTGTTTTAATATCAAAACAAGTCCATCAAATTTGACTCAAAGCCTGAATAGGGACATAACAGCAAAGGTATTTTGAGTGTTAGACAACTTGAGAATTTTTATTTTTTTCCTTCTTTTGAGGTGTTTTACACAAGCAGAGATGAAATTATATTGGAATCTAATGGGGGTACAACCTGGCTGTATTCATGACTGCAGACCCTATCCTAAAAATTCTTGCATGAGTAAAGCTTTTTTTAACTTTTTTTTTTTAAAGAAACGAGAAAAAATAAATAAGAATCCATTATTGAATACCAGAAGACTAACAATCTTCCCCCCTAACACAATAGCAGATAAATTTTGTGATGGTGGTACCTGATGAGGGCTTTTTGATGTTGGCATTATGGATACTAAAAGCTACATGTTTTTTGATAAATATTTAAACTGTTTAAACATCTTAGATTTCTTGGGATAACAAAATAAAATAAAAAAGGCTGGGAATTTCAAAAGTATTGACATTTTAAGTAAAAACTTAGGTCTGATTTGGTTAAATACTGGAGATTTTCTTTGCTTCTCTGGATTTCTCAGAGCTTGTCATTCTTGACCTCCTGACCATTTCCTCCCGTGCAGCAGCCAACATCCCCATCCCTCATTCTGTCACCAGACCTTTCCTCCTACACAAATCTATTTAATGTAATGGGTCAAAATTACTTTAATGACTCTTATCACACTTTTCTTTCTATGAACTCAGAACCTCCAACACAGTACATTCCTCTCTTTTTTTTTTTTTTTTTCCTCTAAGGATTAAGTTAATGTCTTATTATACTTCTGGGCATCATTTGGCTCTATCTAATGTGTATCAGCTGCGCTGCAGATAGCTTCAGGCTAAATTCATTGCCCAGCATATTTCTGATTCTGCAGGTACATAACGGCCCTGAGCACAGGATAATGTCACTCTGAGGAAAAAAAAAATCCACATATTTTTTGGTACACTGTGGGACACTGGAGACTAATGGTCTTTTTTCACCAGTCTTGGGGTTTTTTTTCCCACCACTTTGTGTTCCAGCCCAGTGCTATCTGCACCAAAAATATACATATTGCATGCTCTTTTAGGTCATACCAGACATCTGGGAAAATGCTTATTGGATGACCAGTTGTAAAGGAAAAGGAGCTTGGTTTACTTTTTATCTTTGAGGGAGGCATTGGAGGTTCCTTCATGCAATATTTTATGCATAAATGTTAGTATTTTATTCAGATTTAAATACTAGGAGTTCAATTTTTCTTCCCAAATATGCAATGATTATTTCATAATATATATTCACTGTATGCTGAAAAAGATGACCAGGAAAATCATTGAAAGAGATGGACTCAGTCTGAATTAATGGTTTGGTTTAGGACCATTTTTTTCTAGGTATGCACATTGATATTTGAGAAGACTTTTCATTGAGATAACAGAAAATAAGGGAAAAACATCTCAAAAAGTATGATGATAAAATCTAGGTTTTTTTTTTCTAAGACAGAATACTCCAGTTTTGTTGTTGATGAGCACTTTTCTTGACTCCCTGGCTTCCCTTACAAGGACAAACCAACAGAAAACACAGCTTTTTGCTTAAGCATGTAAATTTAAAAACCCACATGTAAAGAATCTGTGCCCTTGCTGCTTCTCAGGTTCAGGGAACTGGTTTGCTAAACCTTGCAGTTTTGTGGGTTTTTTTTATTCATAAAACTAGAAAATATTGGCATGCAGACTATTTTACACAAAAAGTAGATTTGTCAAGCTTTGATAATAGTATCTGAAACATCATGTGGGTAAGTTTATTATTAATGACAGCAATTCTGCACCCGGGTACAGAAGGTGTAAACAAAACAGGTGATTGTTATTGGGAAAAAATAGATGTCCAGAAGAAGTTTTTTTTTAAAATTAAGGGTGGCACAGGGTGCCCAGAGCAGCTGTGGCTGTCCCTGGATCCCTGGAATTGTCCAAGACCAGGTTGGATGGGGCTTGGAGCAGCCTGGGATAGTGCAAGGTTTCAGGAAGTTTGGACTAGATGACATTTAAACTTTAAGCTACTCTATGGTTCTATGATGTTTATCTGAATTGTGATTATATTCCAGATAAATAACCACTTGTTGAAATAAGTAAAAGACCTAAAAAATATTAAAAATTAGGCAGGGAAAGCTTTATCCCTTGAGATTCAATCTTTCTGTTGGGGAGGAAAAAATATCAGCTCCTATTGAAGGCAAATTTCATCTGTTTGCCTTTGCCTCTTTAAAACTCCTTTTAAACATTTTGGATCTTGTCCTAGTATTTATTGTTTCACAGAGAAATTGATTCTCAGTCACCAAGCTGAGCAAGGTACATAAAAAATGTAATTTCTCTTGCATAAGCTATGGATTACTGTTACCAATTTAGCAGTCTAAAAGCTAATAAAATAATAAATTACAGTCTCTCATATCACCTCAGAGTTGGCAGAGTGACAACCATCTGAGGAAGGCTGTCATACTGCAAATGTTCCAATGCAAAAAACTTTATCTCTGTTACTCTGCTTTATTTCTTTTCATTTAGCTCTGTATAAGATCTATGGTTATTACCTTGATGCATTTTTATTGATCTGCTGAAGTTTCTGTCCCAGTCAGTTACAAGACATTGACTTTTTGACTTTTTTTTTTTTTTATTTCCTTTCCCCCACGAATGGAATTAAGGGAATGTAAGTCCTGGGTCACTGCAGCTCATTTCAATTTGTTTCTATCCTCATTGCTCTTCAGTTCTGCCCAACTGCTTTCATGTAGAACATGGCATTTCTCTGATATTTCCAAGCAGAAACCTTGGAGATTTTGGTTTACACAATTTGATGTAAATCTATCTGCAACTGGTCTGGATTCCAGACATATTTTACAATTTTTTTTCCTAATTTGTTGTTGTTGCTGCAAGAAATAAAAAGGAAGAAATATCCACCAACAAATACCAAAATTTTTTTCTAACAGTGTTATTTGATATTTTATGAAAATATATTCTACTTTGCTTCAAAGGTAGACATGGAGAGGAATTTAGTAGATATTTCATCTTAACTCTCTGGTATTCAGTGGAATGGAGCAAGACAATTATGCCATGAACGATGATGGTAGCTTTATGTTTTAAATCAAAAGTCAATATTCTGTTAAAATCATCATGTAAATAAAAGGCCAAAGCAGAAACAAATATATTTTTAAGGTTGCTGACATGATACTCGTAACATTTGGTGCATTGTAAATTCTCTTTGGGGGGATTTTAGCTCAGTTTTGGGGTTTAAGAAGAAAAAAAAAAAGAAGAGAGTTCTCAGTTGGTGAGCAAAAGAAGTAAGTTTTTAGTGGTCGAATTTCCTCTAACTAGAGAGGAAGCTATAATATATTTTTAACATCTTTCCCTTTAAATGTCATGGTGGAGCTTACAGCAGTCAAGTTCCACAAGCAGAATGGGAAAATGTGTAAATATCAAAGGTTTTTAGCTTGACCTTCAGACTCAAAATTATGAGTTGAAAAACAGAAAGGAAAAAATCAGAGAAAATGAAACTGCTGAAAAATATTTGGGCTGTGGGACCTACCATGTCACAATTTAAACCAACCGAAAAAACAACAGGATCCCGTAGTACGTTACTACACACTGTTACTTAAATTCGTTTCCATTAAATTTAAATATCCTTTAACTCTTATTCCTGACATTCATACCAAAACTAACTCTCTTCGAGCTATCAGTGGAGGCATTTTGGAAAGAGACATAAAATCTATGAATACATATTTAGCCTACCAAATCAATTTTCTGCCTTGGTTACGTAATTATGTTCCTGTGTTTTCATCTAATTAAAGATTTATTTAGAACAATTCTCCATGGTGTTTGCACCAGAGAAGTTTTGAGAAATCAAAGTTGTCCTAACATTTTTCTTGAAATAATAAAGAATAAAAACACATGATTTTATTAAAATGTTCACAGATTAACTCATTTAGTTGTCCATTATTCCAGAGAAATAAAGTTTGTGAACACAAAACAAAAAAGTATTGAGGGTGATAATTATGAGTCCTTGCTTACAAAGTGAAGCCTAAATTAAAAACTTGATAAACATCTAATTTTCCATAAAAGTGTTCACACAAAACTGAATTGCTTCTTGCTTTTGAAAAAATTATTGTGGTTAAATCATATCCCCCCAGAGTAGATGAATATTATACTCTAACTACAAATTAAAATTGTTTACATTATAACATTTCATTGATTTGTAGCACTATCTCCCCAGATATTCAATCTAGTGGGTCAGAAAACCTCTCATAAAAAAAAACAAAAGGAAAAAAAAGGGAAGTTCATGTCCCTTTGGCATCATTTCCCATTAATTTCTGTGTAAAATTCATCTCAAAACAGCTTGACCAGAAAAAAAAATTGCCCAGATCAATGCAAGATTAAACATATGTAATTTCTTTTTTGTTTTAACAAACACCGTCTCAAAAGGAGAGACGCATTAAATATTTCAAATTAATATTTTCCACCCCCACCCCACTTATTATAGTGAAAATAATCCCTTAGACTTTGTAACACACCTTGCAATTATGTCTTTCTAAAATAATTATGTCATTTACTCCTATTGAAAAACATTTTCCTTGAGACCTGATTATGCCACGGAAATAAATACCCAGGAAAGACTGTGGAGGGGGAGAACGGACTCAGCTCACATCCTTTTGGGTATTAGTCTGTTCAGTGAGTTAATGGGAAAGCTGATACTAATGGTACACTATAAATTAGTACATCTGCAATAAAAGAAATTATTTTCCATTTTAATCGCTCGGGAGCTGTTCTGCAAATGTATTTCCATCTCAGGTGCTGGCGAGTTCAATGATGTGCACTACAAGGCTCATGCTCCAGTAAACTGGTGAAAGATGTTAAATGCAAGAACAGCATTAAAGTTATGTCTGGTGGCAGTACAAATGAAAGTCTCTCACTATTCCCCTGTAACCTGCTCAGGAGTTTGTAACTCAGCTGTGAAATGGGCACTCAATTAAAAAGACTACTGCACGAGTCTCCAGGAAAAAAAAAAATTATATATATATATATATATATATATATATATATATACACTCTTGAGTTCATCGGAGCTACCTTAAATAGACTTTGATTTTTGGGCTTGTCAGGGGATATGAGTTTTGATTCTGGGAGATAAAACTGATGTTCTGGTGCATTTGTAAGAAATACAACTTGTTCCGACCTCAGTTCTTGCTTTTTTGGCAAACTGTGTGTTATTATGTTTATATCTTTATATCATAAATATCTTTAATATACACTACCACTAATTTCTAACTATTGCAAACTGCCCAGCTTCCACCCCAATAGAAAAGAAATCTTACACAATTTACACTACATGGCAACTTTTGCTGAGCAAATGAAATTAAATGTGAAAATATTAATATGACTTAATTTAGAGTCTTTTGAAGTCTTGATAATTATTTATGGTGACATCTATGTGTTAGCTTTTTGAGAGCAGGAATGTGTGGCTGCCAATATTTGTGTGCATGATTCTATTCACATTCCCTGGGAAATGGGACAGAAATTCAGCTGGTGTCAACAGATTTTTA
>QUSF01000057.1:130009-253825 GCA_003676055.1 Chloebia gouldiae
TTCTAGGGGATTAAATCCAAGCTACCTCACACTTAAGGTATAAAGTTCTTTTCAGTGTAGGTTTCAGCACTGGCAGAAGCTGTCCCAGGATCTTTATAACTGCTGGATGTTTTCAGGGTTGTAAAGGATCTAAGTGGAACCCAGGGTAAATATTAACACATCTCAAGTAATTAGGTAGAACAACTAGATAAGAAAGAGGAGGCTCACAAGCAATTATTTTCCTAAAGCAATGCAAGGCAGAGATGTATGACAGAATTCATATTTTTGTCTGTTACTTGTCACTAATTTTGCAAACAGAACAGATTCTAGATTCCAAATATATGCTACATTACAAATACTGTGTATCAGAAGAATTCAATATATTTCAAAATAATGATTTTTTTTACCTTTGAACAGGCAATAAATAATGGTAATTAAAACATACAAACAAAAACAAAAAGAAAAAGGTAAAGATATATCTAATAAAATCATAGGGGAATCACCACTGTTGATTATGTCTCTAAATTATTGTGGTCTACATTAATGAAACTGCAAACTAAATTAAGTACCTTCATCTGCTTCTGGAAGCTGCTCTCTCTGATCCATTAAAGAATACACATTTTCACTGCAGTAATCAGAGGTCTAAATGGGCTTAATGTAATTAGAAAAACCTTGGAGATATATATTATCTCTTGTGAAAATGGATATGTTTCCTAGGTTAAAACACATTGTTTCAGCATCAGTGTTAGACTATAACATTAGACTTCTAAGTCTCTAACTTTTTTTATTCATGGGCACAGGAACCCTATTGAATGTAAAAAGAGGCAAATGCAGTGGAAACATATATGTACAAAAATCACACTGATTATCCCTATCGATTCTCTAAATCTTGACACGAAAAATGATCCACAACTGACACAATATTTTTAAGTAGTTCTCAAAATATAACTGTGAACCTCTCACACCAAGTTCTGATGCTAAAGGAGTATCAATCTGCTGGCTAATAAGATATTTAAACTTCATTTTTCACATCATAACCTATACAAATTAATCTGTGTGTCTTTGTATCAATCTGACCTACTTACACAGAATACAAACCACGATATTCCTAAACGAAAATCAAAACTAGAGCAGCCCAAATTCATGACTTGCACACATATCTGGTATGACCTACCTGCAAACATTCATGCATGCCCACATTCAGCCTGTGCTGGTAGGATTGCAGCTTTCATTTGCTAAACAAGAACCTCAGCAAAGAAATTGGAAAATTTTGTGTTTTCCGACCGCATCCAAGCACATTGGTTTGTCATGGCTTTCACTACGTAATACTTCAAGCTTGGTAATTTGTTTCATTTAGACTAATATAATGATAACACCAATTTTTCTCTTCTTGAGATACGACTCACTGAATATCTTAAGCATGTGTTAATTTTTAAGGACAAGTTGTTCTGAGATTTTAACAGTAATGTTCATGTGGATGGAGTTAAGCCCAAACTTAAGAGCTTTGCTGGGATGATAGTCTTTCTAAACTAAGCTCTTCTCATGCATGAAATCGGTCCACAAGTCAGTAAAAACATGATTATTAGCTCTGTTTGATGCATGCCTTCTCCCTGGGGAGATCTTTACTGGCTCAGAAAAGGACTCAGGGTGCAGCCAAAATACTATTCCAACACTGAGGATCAGTCAGAAAAATCTCATTTTTCCCTCTAAAGCCCCTTGATCTTCCCACTCGAGGTGGTTTTGTCAGGATCAACCTGGCAGCAATGTTTTCCTGTGCCCCTGGGAGGTTCAGGAGATGTGCACTGAAGCCCTGCCAGCTGTCTGCAGTGTCAGGTGCAGATTTACCAGGAGAGCTAAAAAGGCTGGAGCCTCCTCCCCGGTGTAGCCATTTGTTTGAAGCTATTTTCTCTAATTCTTTGAGCCATTTGATATGGCAAGGGCCTGACAATTAGTCTGAAGCCACCACCATGGGCTGCTGTGAAAATGAAGAGATTCTATCCTAATTTTACCAAAATTTATCCTCTGGCAAGTTCAAAGTTTATTTACATCCCCCTATTTATCAACTAGTGATAAATATGCTTTCACATACCTGAACATTTTGTGGCCAGATTGTTAGGAAAGCATTTTGAAACAGCTGAAAGGAGTGTTGTATTATAATTTTAGGTGGCAGTGTTTTATTTTCTTATGATGTCTCAAACACTTATATAAAAAGTGTTAAACACTTTTTAACAACTTACGTAGGTTGTTAAAAAGCTGATAATTTCTCAACTGGTAGATGAGTCACATTTCTCTTGGTTCTCTTGCTTTACCCCTCCATTCTCTTAAAATTTAGCTATTTAGCAAGCAAACGTGATCTTAAATAGAATGAGTCATACTTTTATGACAAAATTAAGCATTTTTGTTGGCTTTATTTTGGGCTGCAATATCCATATCCTTGCTGTTCTCACCACGAGACAATAAAAGCTTCTGAAGCCTGACCCTAAACCAAAGTCTTGCAGGTTCTGGAAAGCTGTGAATCACTATGTGTGCATCAATATTTGGGTACAATATTGATATTTTCTTTGCTTAACCTAAGACTTTTGCTTTTTTTTTGGAGGTGTGTTTGAATTTGTCCCTCCCACTGGGAACACAGCACAAAATATACATTATGAATTTCTGATTTTGTGATTCACTCTATACCCATTTTCTCCTCTTATATTTGGGGGTTTTTTTTCCATCATCAAGGAGAGGACAGTAGCTTGCAAAACAACTTGGAGTCCTTGGCCATATGGCATTACAAAAATGAAAATTATGTAGAAAGCATCTTTTGTGGCCTGCAATTTCTGATACGGAAAGAAAAAGAATGTGTTCATTTCACTGATTGACATATAAATTCTAAATATCTGTGAAGACCAGTGTAAGAGCAGTTAATTTAGTTTTAGTGGGGATTACATTTTCAGAAAATGCAAGTGAGTCCTTTAGTATGTCATTAACACAGTGAAATGGTGTAATTACAATGTATAATCTTTCTTCATTTATCTCCTTTGCAGTAGTCAGCAACAGAAATTCTCTGGATTTGCCTAAAATATGTAAGTCTGTGATATTTGATAGCACACTTAATCAGTGATTGCAGTAGAATGGCTGTTAAAAATCCCAGTACATTTATAATGTTTTTGGCAGGCAGCATAAGAATGTTTTCTGTCCTTGATATCTTTGTTTACTTAAAAACACAACTGTTCTTTCTAGTTAGGAACTAAGTAGTCTCCAGTCTGCTGCTTGAAAGTAAAATGACAACTTATATGGAGACAGTTATGCAAGAATGGGAACACTGCTTAATTGAAACAATCAGTTCTAGGCAAAAATACACAGTCTCAAATTTGGAAGTGACAAGATGTTACAGTACCCTGGCTTTATTGATATTTCTTTGTCATTTTCTCTGAATTCTTAAACTGCTAGAAAACAACCATGCTCTACCAGTTTGTTCTTTAATTTTTTTTTATTTATTTACTGTTAGTTGAAAGAAAATATATAATTTTTCTTTGGTGCCATATGCTGCCTAATTGCAGACCATATTTCATACAATGCTGTGTGTACAAGGATCTTGGGTTTGTAGAGCAGGACTCAAAGCTACCAGAAAAACAAAATTGTACAGGGAGTGCATTATCTCATTTTGAGATAACTGCACTAGAGTCCACCTACACAGATGTTTAACCACTTAATTAAGAGAAAGAACCATTTATTTAGGGTTTTTTAATGAATAAAGGAGGGCCCCAGTATCGCAAATGCAGTCTGAATTAATCTAGTCCATCTATGCCTCAAATAAAAAAATAAGATAAATTATTGGTGTTTACAGCCTAGTTCAGCAAATGAATTGACATTTAACTTAGGCACAGGCCTGTATTGCAAAACAAAAACACTTGCTCCTTCCACATTATACAGTACTGCTAGGATTTATGTCTCCAAGGAAATTAGAATTTTGGGGCCTCAAAGGAGAGTTCTTGTATCTTGGCTTAGATCCAGTAAAAAAGGATGTTTTTTTGGTTTTTTTTTTTAAGAAATCATTGTTAAATTTTGCATTTCAACTGAACAACAGAGCATTCTCAACGTAGTGAATTTATCTAAAAAGCTAAATTTTAATGGATTTCAAGCCTTATTTGTAGGGAGGATATGAGTTAAGTTTAATTCTTCCCTGGTAAGCTGTTTTTATTCCAGCCATTTAGAAACAGCAGACCTAGGTAGGACTGACTTTTCTTGATATTATTTTAAACTTCTTCTGGTCTTTATCTGAACTTTTCGCTTGTGACCATGGCTTTACATGTTGCAAAATGAGCTCTAATATCTTCATCAGTCACCAGATAAAAACAGAGCGCCCTTCCTTACTCAACTACACACACTTCTCAGCGCTTCATACTCAGGAATTTTGACAAAACTGTGCCAGCGCCTAAACTCTGGCACTGGTGCAGTTCTTAATAGCTTTGAACCCTCCTCATCTTCCTCACCACTTTTCTCAGTATTATTGATCATGGATGGAATGGACCTCGGGAGATTTTTTTAGTCCAAAACCCCATCAAAGCAGGGTCAACGCAGAATTCACACCTATTTCCCTTGGGGTTTGGCTAACAGTCTTGAAACAACCTGTCTTGGGCACACTGATTGTCCTCATATTGTTTTTTTGTTCCCTTTTCTGTATTTCCCATCAGAAATCATGTCAGTAAAAAATCTCTTTTTTTCTCATAGGCATGAGGAAGGTGACGCTAAGTTTCCAGACTTTTTTTTCCCCACCATTTCAAAACAAAATCTACTTCCTTCAGCCTTTCCTCACATAGCAAGTTCTCGATTGCCCAAGCATTTTGCTGGGTGCACACCAATTTATCTACATCTTTCTTACACTGGGAGCCCAAAATATTTTTCAGTGGAGTCTGAAGAGTTGCAAATACCACCAAAGTGCTCCTAAAAATGTGCTTTTGCAGCGCATGTTTGGTGATTTTGCACCGAAATATCACTGCTGTTTTTCCCATTCCTATATTTTATGGCATGCATATTGTTAAGCAGCTGTGCCAAGCTTAATTAAACAGAATCTAATAGTAATATCTTTTTCTTGGTCTTTTGACTGTGTACTTGCTGCTGGTTTTGAGACTGTGTTTCTGGAAGATAACACTCTGGTGCTGGGCTATATGAAATATATATATCATTTACAGAGATGAATTATAAAGTCTAACTGAAATTTGAATTATATATAAAACAAATGCATAATTTATGCTTGTGACTATCTATTGTATACACAGGACATTTTTTGAACTCCACTTTTTCTGTAGAAGTCAGATTTCATTAGCAACACTCCTAAAATATAGAGCTTTCCCCAAATTTTTGTGGCATTATGCCATACTGCATTAATTTATCTTTTGCAATGTGGACTATGTTGTATATCTTATTTATTTCTTTGGTTGTGGGTTTTAAATTGAATATTCCTAGTAAATGTGAACATTTTAACTAATGTTCATTTGTCTGTGATGCTGGTGGACAAAAAAAAATCTTCTGATTATACAAAAGTTATTCCCTCTGGAAAATCTAGAAAATTAGGGTATTTATTTGGATTCTTACATAAAATATGTTTCATTTTGCACCTAGAATATTTTTTTTTACAGTGAAAATATCAGAAAGCCTTGGGAAAAAATAGTTATTCTTCAAAATATTTCCTCATAATTTGAGTACATGGCAAATGTCTGGACTTGTTTAGTATTTTTTGAAGCTGGACGTGTAAAGCCCATAGGCCTTCTGTTGGAGAATAATCAGGCTGCCACAAACTGGAATATTTTACACTGCAGGGATCTTGCAGGCATGACAGAAACTGGAAAAAAACCTCATATTTAAGGAATATCTTTTCCCTGGAAATAAATTCAGTGGAAATATTTAGGTTGGTCTCATGAACTTGCATCAGACATGTAAGCAGTGCAGTTTTAATTAATAGCAATTGTGTATTGGGACTCTAGATTCCTTTTCCTAAAATATTTTTTTCTCTTGAATTTGAGAAATAGCTAATTTGGCACTCTCATTTTTACGTGTTAATCCCTTATAATCCCATTGGACTCATGGTGGTGCATAACACAAATGATCTTCTTAACATCAAGAGAATCACTGGTACAAGAACCCTGGCAGTTTTAAGGAGTGATTCTCCATCCTTCCCAATGTTCCTCTTTTGTTCCTCTTTTGTTTTTTTGGGTTTTTTTTTGTTTTTTTTCTCCTTCTGAAATTTGTGGGAATTTGACTGAATCAGAGGGAAGTATCCTTTTACATCCTCACTGAAATTTGTGATTTTTCAACAAATATTGCACCTGAGAGTTTAATTGCATTTTCCATGGCCCTGCCTGATCTCTCTATGTCCCTTCACACGTCTGAAATAATTTGTGATTTTACTAATTTCTATTGTCTCCCTTAACAAAACTACCCTCTTCTCTGAGCTTCAAAAAACTTCAAAAAAAGCTTCCTGCAACAATCCAAGAAATTAATTTACCCAGACGAATTTTTTTAAGCCATATGAAAATATCAGATAGCTTTCTTTCATTTTGATTCATATTAACTCTTGTCAAGTCCTGCTCTTAGACCTTCATCATAATTAACAACATTTTAATTTAAATATCTAGTCAATAAATAACTTATAGATTAATTAGGCACTGTGGTTTTTATTTCTCCAATCTTCCGTATTTTTAAACCAAGCATAGGGAAAAAAGAAAAGAAAATTAGAGGCCTTTCAATGTCTGGCATGTCATTCCAGAATAAGTATGTAGGAATTGAAATTTTCAAAATTTCAAACCCAAATAACCATTCTAAGTCACTCCAGCTATTAAGCTATTCATAAAAATAAAGTGATTAAGTATAACATGCACCTCTGTTATGTATTATGTATACTGGAATATGAATTGTGTGCGTCACTTTGAGAAGGTTTCAGAAATTCACAAAAGCATCCAACACTGAAATAAAAATTTAGCCTACAGATCTCGTCAGGCTGAAACCTTCTTATACAATGTTTGTAATATTTATGTCACCAAAGGCCTAAACAAATGTTTCTAAACTATATAATACTTATTTTATTTATATTTAAACAAATATTTTTTTACTTAATCATAATATCACTAAATAAGACCTAAGTAATTTTTGAATGTTGTTCTATTAATTTAGTTTTTTAATTTTCCTTGTTAGAACTATTAAGGTTGACCCTAAATTTTGTGGGTTTAGTATAAAAAATAATTTAAAAAAAAGTAATGCAAAATGTACAGAATTGTACCGTACACACAAAGCATGGCACCTGAAATTTATTCCATCTTCTTATTTACTCCATTTTACTTTCAAACACATTTATGCAGATTTTTAACATAATTTATGAATTTTCTTTAACCTTAGGTATCACTCATTCTGCTGGTAATTAATATTTATCTTTTAAATGAAATAATAATAATTCCAGAGACTAAACCTGTGATGGATTTCCTTCATCTTTGCCCCACACTTGAAGGAAACTGTCTTGATTTTTTTTTTTATTTTATTTTTCTCTTTCTCCTTTCCACTGCCATGTTTCCACATTTGCTTTATTTCAGTACTAAACTTACCAGAAACAGAACATTATCAAGAATTCCTCTTTATTCAGTGCAGGACTGCCTCAGGACACTGGGTTAAATTGTAACTCGGTGGGGAGCCAGCCAAATGTGACAGGTTTGGCAAACCAGGGGGAAGCAGGGAGGATCAGAGCCCGGCATCCTGGGGGAATAAAGACTGGGAATAAATCTTTTGCAGCTACATGTTGTCACAGAGAGAAACAAATCTTCAGGGACATGTTTGCTTAGAGTTACTCAGACTTGCCTTTAGTAGTCTTCCCCACTCTTCAGGTCCTTGAAACAAGCTCAACTAGTAGAAAATATTATTTTTTCTTCTGGGTCTTTAATAACTTCAGCAAATGTTTCTGACAGTCTTTTCCTCTCTTCTTCCTTGTCTCTCCTTCCTCTATTTTCTCTCTGTTTTTCTCTTCCGTTTTATTTTATTTTTTTTTAATTTCTGAATGGCAGTAGGGACACCAAATATTCACTGCTCAGTGGTCAAACATGAACTTATGCATGAATAAAAATGGTTTTTGTTAAAACTCAAAGAGTAATTCAATTATTAAACAATTAAATAAAACACATTTGCACCGTGAGAGTGACCAAGAACTGTAAGAGAAATCCTATGGATTTTAAATCCTAGAAATGTTCAAAAGGCATCTGGACATGGTAATGAAAATGGCAAAGAGGGACAGAACCAAGCAATGGTGGGTATTTATCCAGATTTATGTGTATAGAAGGTTTTTAGATAGAGAAACTTCCATTTCATTGTAGCTTAGACTTAACAAGAAAATTATTATCATTCGTGTATGATTAAACTGATGCAGTTTACTGCACAGAGATGAGATTACAGTTAAAAAAAATGTGGTTTTCTTACAACTCCTGTGCTTTTTGAATTAATACTGTGGTGCTGTGAACAGCAACAACCACTTATACCTGAATCACCTGGCCCAGAGGCTTTGGTAGTGCTGGGGGAGCCTGCAGACCTGAGGATGCTCTCCAGGATGTGGATCCTCCTTGTAGATTTCATAACCTTTGTCCCAGGCAAATGAAAACAACAAGTTCATTATTAATTAAGAAGCATCTTGGAATCTGTTTCACACGTGGTGTAATTGCAACTACATGAAAGATAATCAGGCTTCAAAATGATGCCAGAGGCAGGAAGGGCCTGAGATTTAGTGGCTTACTGTGTGCGAGGCAAGATAAACTAATATCTATCTGCACACATCTCTCTCTATTCTCATTTATAACTTTATCTAATCTCTCTCTTTATATAAATATATATACATATAAAAATATATATAAAAATACATATAAAATATATATAAATATAAATATATATATATATATATATATATATATATATATATATATAAATAAATAAATAAATAAATATATGTATATATATATATACACATACACACACATGCACACAGATCCTGGCCCTGTGCTCCTCTAAGGTGCCACTCCTTCACTGAAACCACTTCAAGACCCAGGCTCAGTCTTGTGCAAAATAAATATTTCTCCTCCATTTGATGTTAAGTTGGTGCCTTGGGAAAACATTGCTAGAAATGCTAGTACTATTTGGCAGATTTTAAATAAGCTTCATGCCCTTGCTGTGTGAAGCTTATCCTTCTCTGCAGGGTAAAAATTTGGATTAAAAGGCAGTAGAATAAGAAGATGAATGTTTGCATGTATCTAGTTCTCTCACCAGAGATAATAGCCATAAATGGTCAATTTCTGCCAGGCAGCTTATTTTTCCACTTGGACTCAGTGTAATCCCATGGGTGAGCATCCGGGTGGCACCAGTTCTAGCTAAAAGCCTTCTCACATCCTGCTTTGCTATTACTTTAAGTTCATTTTTAAGTCATTTTGATAGGTTATGCTGCTTTCTCCTTGGCCTTCTAACTGAATTCTCTGCCTCCAAACACATGTCATCATATGAATGAGTATCATGGGTTCATAGATTTTAAAAGAAAATTTAATTCTTTTGTCTTTGCCTATGATTAAGTTCTTTGGTTTGGATGCTTCTTTGCTTTTTTTTTTTTTCCCACAGAAACTGGTCTTGTTTGGGAGTGTTATTTTTTAAACCATGCTGATATCAGCTGCCCTAGGTAAAAAAAGACATATGTTCCTTGTGAGCTGTTGCTTCTTCCACGGCTGTCTAGACTTCCCAGAAACAAACTTAACAGTTTTCATAGGGAAAACATAACAATTTTTCATAATGATAATTTTCATCATCCTGTTTCCTTTCAGAGCAGGCATTTTTGGTGCATATTCTGTACAATACTTGGAGCTCTCGGTGGCACAAAAAATTTTGTTTATTCAAATTGTTTGACATCTAATTATGAGTGTTTATCTTCCAAGGCTATTCCAGCACTTGCAGTGCTCACAGTGCCAGGGAGACATCTGTTAAAGGTTTCCATTTAATGTCTAGTATGAACAAGGTGTATCTGCCACAACCATTCTCCATATGAGAAGGTTCCAAAATTAGAATGTGAAGCTCTATCACTCTGTTCTCTCACACAGAAGTACAGAATTCATTTAGAAAACTAATCTTCAGTGGTGTTAGACTGGGTCACTCTTATTCTCTCCCCCTTATGCTTCTCAGATTTATCTCACTACTTCTGTCTCAGAAAGCTTGTATTCACTGTTCAGTGCTTGCAATGTTTTGGTTTTTTTTTGTTAAATTGTTGGTCTTGTTGTCCTATTTTGTAATTCACAAAATCTTTCTGCCATTTTTTTAAAAAAAAGCTCACAAGTGATAAAATTATTTCATTAATGACTAACATCATGTTTCCACAGTTTCACAATGGCTGCCATCATAGAGCAAAATTATTTCAATCTTCCATCTTCAATACAAGCAGAGGAAATGGCAGAATTTTCATCAAGAATTTTTAATCAGAATCATCTGATGCATGTGTTTTTCTCTTAGTGGCAGCTCTTGTGTGTAATGACCATGGAAGGATGATGGTGATGGCTGTGACTGACAGACACCTCCAGCTCCTCTGGGGGAAATTTCCACTGGCAAAAGCTGCAAATCCCAGTTGTTACCCTCAGCGCTCCTGGGAGCTGAGATCTAGATTAGTGTCAATATTTTGATTGCCACTGCAGCTGGAGAATAAGGATGCCTGCACAGACCTCTTCAAAGCATTTTTACTACTGTGGGTTTTAATTAGAAAACAAGTATTTGCCTCAAAGCTGGAGTTGTCATCAGAGATCCCATGTAGCTTTCAAGCCCACTAGTATTAATCTTCTTTGCATATCTTTAAGTCAAAAAACCTTTCTAATTAAACTCTTAAAGCCTCTTATCTCTGTGGCCTGGCTGATGCTGCAGTGGAATATATCATTCCCAACAACAATGAGTAAAATTGTAATTCCGTGCATAATACCAATCAAGTTGATTGTAGAACATTATGTTCATTAGGAAGTAATAGATTTTTTTTTACATGTTTGATCAAAGCAGCTGGCATTTAATCCAAGCTGAGAAGCAGAATACTCTTTCATACTACTCATTGGTTAATTAATGGCCAGGTCTGCAACTTACTGAAAAACCAATTTATCAACTTTATGTGATGCGTGCAATGTATAAATTGTCTATCTAATAAAAAAGATATATATACAGTAATGGTCAGCAGAAAAATTTGGCATAATAGGGAGCACAAGTAACTTTCATAATAATGTAATTTTGCATTTAAAAAATTGCAGATGTGTAGTGAGTGTAAACTTCTAGAGATTAAATTTAGTCTTTATTTAGGTTTTGTCCTGTGTAGGCATGGGAGATGGACTCGATGGTTCTTATGAGCCCCTTCCAAATCTGGATATTCCATGATAAAAGTTTACATGATTCAATTTTAGTTTTAAACAGTGTTAGAAAAATTGCGAGGTAAAATGCACCTGATCAGCCTTCTAGTAACATCTACAAGCTTCCATTGCAGCAAATGTTGTGGAATAAATTGCCTAATGTAGTAAAATCAACCATAAGTAATTTGCAGTGTAGATGGCCCCTATATGAATTGTAAATAAATAAAAGAGTGTTGGAGTAAACAACACTTAAATTTCTGTAAATGTCAAAAATACCTAACTATTTGTTATTTCCATACAATTTCCAAATTATTTTTTTCTGTTTTGCTTACTTTAGTTTTTATTTTCATTGTTTTTTGAGGTTTTCTTCCCCCCCGTAAGTTGCTTTCGGTCCTTTTTTTCATTGTGTTTTCATTTTCTGTATTGCTGTCTGAATAGTTCTGTGTTTATTTGAACAAATAAACATGGATTGCCTGTCTAAACCTGATTTAGTTGTACAGCTGTAGACAGACTTGCATGCTAATTTGTCTTGGTATTTATTTCCTGCTTCAATAGCCATAGTGCCATAGTTTTCTTGAGAAAGCTTTCATGGGAAATTGGAACTTTATCTCACTCTTTCATCTTACTGTATTGCTGATAGAAGGAGTTAACTGGATGAAATCCAATAGAATTCTGCTATAATTGCTATAATTTTTTTGATAGAGTTAACATATTAATTGAATTTATTTCACTTGTTATATGGAAATCCTTTAATTTTATCTGATATTGTGTAGGGGGATGGGTTGTTTCACTGGGTTGGGTTGGGTTTTTTCCTGTTTTGGGGGAATTTTTTGTTCTGTCTGCCCTTTGCCATCTTCACATTGTGAAAAATTTCATCTTCCTCTCTTTTTTCTCAGAATTTTCCTAAGGCAAACTTAAGGTCTGATGTTTCAAAACTAACCTTACTTAATAGAAGCAAAGGAGATTAAAATGGTGTAACAGGTAGATAAGAAATTCTGTTTACCTTCCTGATCCAAAAGTATGCTCAAATTAAAAATATTGAACATAGTGGAGCAAAAATTATTGAATGTAGTGATGATGGGAGGAAAAGGAATTTAAAAAATAAGGTAATATTTAGAGATACTCATGAAAACAATAATTAATTGTAAGAGAGAGTTAGCTGTACTTTTTTTTTTTTTCGGATACCAGGTGGATGAAAATTCTGACCTTTTACTTTCTGAGACTTATCAGAAAATAAAGTCTGTAAATCTTTCTGACTCCTCCTGCCACTCCAACACACAACCACAAAAAGACACACACACAAAAAAGGAAAGAATTTAAAAAAAATAGACATATCTCTTATGCCTGGGTGTATTTTTTGCTTACAGCAGGCACTAAAGAATGAAATAAAAAGGTGTATCTGAAATCATGTTGTGCATGATCTGTTATGACACCTTTTCTACTGAAAAATGAAAATACTTTTCAATTAACTGGGTTTAGAATGACATTTCAGATCAGGGTCCACAGAGGTGACAAAGCAAGTTGCTCTTGCTGTCAAAGAAGTTATCTCGATGTTATAGAAAGCAGCCACAGGTAATGGCAATGTATCTGTGAGCAAAATTTGTTCTGTGAGCAGAATTGTTTTGTGAGGGGTGTTGGCTGCTTGGCATGAGGATCCTGCATAGCTGCTGTCATTCAGTCCTGTACAGGACCTCCAAGTCTGACTGCATTCCTTTTAATATGGTGTTCTTAATCGTTGTTAGCAAAAAGAAACATTACCACAGTGGCTAGGCCTTAATCCAGGTGCAAAGGACCAGGTTCAACTGGAAAGAATTAGGAAGCCGGTAGAAAATTATAATTTCCACCTCCTCCATCACATTTCCTTCTTTTCTCCAGAGTGGCTGGACATCAGTGTATTCCTAACCACAGAATCACAGAATCATGGAATCCTTTAGGTTGGAAAAAGCTTCCAAGACCAATCTTGTCCCCAGCCCAGAGCTCCGAGTGCCACCTCCAGGAATTGCTGGGACAGCTCCAGGGATGGGCACCCCAACCCTCCCTGGGCACTTCCAAGGCCTGAGCTCCCTTTCCATGGGG
The DNA here is from genome assembly GCA_003676055.1 of Chloebia gouldiae. Classification (NCBI taxonomy): domain Eukaryota; kingdom Metazoa; phylum Chordata; class Aves; order Passeriformes; family Passeridae; genus Chloebia; species Chloebia gouldiae. The sequence goes on from QUSF01000057.1 coordinate 143,434, forward strand.
AAATTCCTGCTGCTTCCACCCTGAGCCTGCCCTGAGGCCGTTCCCTCTGCTCCTGTCCCTGTTCCCGGAGCAGAGCCCGACCCCCCGGCTGTCCCCTCCTGTCAGGAGCTGTGCAGAGCCACAAGGTCCCCCCTGAGCCTCCTTTTCTCCAGGCTGAGCCCCTCCCCAGCTCCCTCAGCCTCTCCTCACAGGATTTACTCTCACATCATCTTCTCTGAAATTCCTGTTGATATTTTACTTTTTTTCCTGAAGGTAGTTTTTTCCAAAGCAGCTGGGACAGATACATTGCTTAGGAGTGTAAAAAGACTTATTGCAGACTCATCTTGGCTGTGTGGATGCAGAAACCAGAATTTTGTACGCAGTTCCACACGGAGGTAGATCTCCCAGCAGCCTTAACTGCTGGGATTTGCTTTTTAGCACTCACATTGTGCTCGACCCCATTTCATTCCATTTTGTTTCCAGGGCCAAGCGTATCTTTGGCAAAGAGGGAACTCAGGGAGGTTTGTTTTCTGGATGCAGGGAAAGTGAATTAAGAATGGCAGAAAAATAAAACTTTGTACCACTCTTTAATTACATACCATGACAATAAATGACATTCAAATTCCCAAGGGAACACGGACTGAATTGGATATGGCACCTTAAGATTAACTATTGCTGAATTTCAGAATTATCCCATTGCTGCATCTGTTCAGCAGACATGGTGTAATTTATCCAGCTGTTGAAAATGCCCACACTATTACATATTACAGACCTCCTCCCTTCCCAAGGTACTAGTATTTTTTGGTCAAAATTCATTTAAATGAAAGCAACACCTGTTTTCCTCTCAAATTCATAAGCTTTGTTTGTTTGGGGTATTTTTTTTAGGCTTTCCTTTTTCATCATTAATTTTCTTCAGTCTTATTAAATAGCTCAGAATTGTAAGGTGACCAGTATAACAGTTTTGAGAAGCTGGACTATTTCATTATAAAAGTGAAGCATCTTAAATCCAAACTGTGTCCCAAATATTTTCAGCGCACAAAAAAGTAGCTATTGCAGCACTTTCTTTAAATGTGCATAAAAAAAATCCAGAAACTCTTTGTTCTCCTCGTTTTAACTGTGGCTCTTTTAATTTCCAGATATGTTTCCTTGTGGCTGAGCAATGATGACCACTGCTTGAAATTTCTTTCACGGCTTGCAAACCCACCATGATAAACAATATGTATTATTTTCATCATGTCCATTCAGTTAGGAGACTGTACAGGCCATTGGTAGTAAAACTAAATTGCATTTTATTATTGAAACGACTTGTACAATGCACAGCATAATAAAATGGCTTGTTCTCTATAGAAATTTAATCAAATACAGCCTTCTGTCTGTGGTTTCTATTTGTTTTGAAAATAAAATATGTTGTAGGTTCCTTGTTTCTAATTATTTCTCTGTTTTCTCTTTTTCCTCCACACTGTCTGTAGTATTCTTCTTTATTTGGGTTTTAAAAATGTATTTTTGCATAACACATATCCCAAGCATAAGAAAATTGAAATTATGAATATCTGAATGGATGAGTATAACTTTCTTAAAACTCTTTGAAGTTCCATTTTATGTTAACTTTGACACTAGACTTTATATTGGTTGAAAGGGAAAAATCAGGAACATGGTGAATTGGTGTATTTAAGTTTATCTACTCAGATTTTATTGATGTTTTATTTTAAAAAGAAAGACTTCTAGAAAAATCGAATAATCTGAAATGGTCTTTTAAATTGAAGGGGGTTATTTTTATTTTCAATTAATATTTTTGCTATTACAGAAAGAGATGATTTAATTTATAATTTGTACTACATATTTTTTCAGATAAAAATGTTTAGCTTTTTCTTTTTTGACTCAAATAAAATGTATAACATTCAATCTGATCAGAAACTAAATTAAATGATAAGACTTACCTTGTTGTTATGGGGACAGGAGACGTAGATTGACTTTCCTTTCTCGCCTATATGCTTGTTCATTCTTACAGCTTCAGTAATAATCCAACTTCCTAAAGAAATTCCTGCATTCTTTTTAGACAAATGTCTGAGAATAGCTGAAAAAGCTACTTACATGAACTGAAATACTAATAAGGTAAATGATATAGAGACAAAAAAAAAGAGGTTTATTTCCTAGACTCCTGTTCTTATTCCATGGAGTAAGTTTAATATTTAAAATGACAGAGAAAGCAAATTTCAGATTAAAACTTTTGGAAATTATGATGATGATGACAACGATGATGAGTAACAACATCTTCAAGTTTATTAATAGAAATATCTTTATTGGCTAGACACAGTGCTGATTAAAATTAAATTCAAAATAGTTTCCATCAAAACACTTTCAAACTCCATTTACTCAAATATTGTTATTAGAGCTGCGAGACCTTTTTTCTAAAAAATGAATTTAAATCTTTGTAAATTCATCTGAAATGCATTCACAAGTTAGGTATCCTGTCAAACAAACAAAACTCCTGAAGTGTTGTACCTCTCACTCTTGAACTTTTGCCTGCTAAACGTAATTTTTTTTTCTCTGGGTTGGGATCTGTATTTAGAGAACTTCTAAAAGTCAGAAGTAGTGAGTGTAAAAGAGATGTAGAAAAAAATGATCAAAATTCTGGATCCACGTTTCCTTACAATTGTATTGCACCTTTAGAACATTAAAAACTTTTTAAATAAATGCAGTGTTGGCCTTTAAGAAACCCATGTTGCCAAATTTTAAATGCAATATAAATTAGAATAACCCACACTGTAGACTTTTATGTGTGGTTTGAGTTTCTGTCTTCTCTGGACCACATTTGACATCAGTCTTTATTCATAATCAAGTATCCACATTTTCCCCCAGAATCTGAAAGAGTGACATATTAAGACATAAAAGAATGAGTCCTTTCCTGTCCCATTCTAACACAGTCTTATTAGAGTTCACTTTGCTTTTCAAATCAAACCCAGTTCCCACCGTTTGTTTTCTTCCAAGATGGTCCCTAGAGGAATATGACCAAATTATGAAAAAAAAAGAGAATATATGAAATAGTTTTTGTCAGGCATTTTTAGTTGAATGTGACCATTTCTCCTTTTTAGTGGAAACTGGACTGAGTACTTTGTCTCAGATGGGTCATAAATCGACCAGAGAGGTTAATTCTGAAACACTTTGAAGAGGCACTTCTGTAGGACTACCTAAGAAATAATTAGATATTGCAAACAGTGATATTTTATTTGAAATTGCTTTAAGAAATAATAACATCCCCAGGCAAAAGAGCTTTATACCAAATATCCTCCTCTCACATTTTTGTTGTCTTTGAGTGGTTTTGAGGGCAGCAATCATGGTCAGAAAAAAGTTGCAAGTGGGATTTCAGTGTTTTTAAGGACTTTGTAGTGATGGAGGTCATGGCTGTTATCAATTACTTTAGTCCCCTAGAAAATGTAAGATTTTATAGCACCTGAGGCCAGAATATACATTTTATAGTGTGTAATGGGCCACTATTTTAATTCCATTTGTTAAGCCTAAAATATCTGCCTCAGAATAAGGAACATGGTCTTAAAAATCTTGAATATATTCCAAGGAGAGAAAGCAGGAGGTACCGGTATAGCACTGAATAATGAGTTCTTGTAATGGTGTGTTTTATAAGCAACTCTGTAGCTGATAATATTTTATGTTACACAGAAAAAATTTAAAATAAGGCATTAAGGTAATAGATTATAAGGTAATTTCAGCATTGTGAGGTAACTATGCAATTTCCCGGTACTTGCAAAATATTCTTCTTGTACATTTATTTTAAAAAATATTCTTTTTATACATCCAGGAGTTATGAACTATCTGTCTATATAATGTAAGCATTCAAATTGCTTTTGTTGTGTTTTTTTTGTGACAACTTAGTGTTCTGCACAGGATAAATCTGAAGTTTCTGTTCTCTTTCAATGCCCTAACACCATCCTGCAAGAAGTGGTCACCCTACAAAAGAAGCAGACAAATCAACCCTTCTGTTTTGGCCCCTCTAAATGATCTGTCAAACTTCAGGAAAAATTCTGGTTGTCCAAATTTGCCATGCAAACATTCTTCTTTTATATTAGTATGGGGCATTTGATTTGTTTTCGTTTGGTTTGGTTGGTTTTTGGTGGAGATGTTGGTTTGTGTTTGGGGTTTTTTGGTTGTGGGGTTTTAAACTGAGTTTTTTTTTTGTTGCTTGTTTACTTGATTATTGGTTTTTTGTTTTGTTTTTTTTGTTTCCATCTTTGTGGGTTTTGGGGGTATTTGAGGGGGGTTACTTTGGGGTTGTTTGTTGTCTTGGGTTTGGGGATTTTTTTGTTGGGCATTTTTGGGGTTTTGGGTTTTTTTCGTGATTTGGCTTAGTTTGGTCTGGTTTTTGGGGACTGTAGATTTGAGTTGGGGGTTTGGTTGTAGAGGTTTTGGTGATTTTTTTTTTTTCATTTGTTGGTTGGTTTGATGGTTGGATTTTTGTTGGGGTTTTGTTTTGTTTTTGTCTTTGTGAGGTTTTGGGTTTTTTGAATTTTTGTTGGTTTGATTTTTGGGGGGATTTTTGTTGGGGATGTTTTGGGGGGTGTGTTCTGGTTTGGTTTGGTTTGGTTTGGTTTGGTTTGGTTTGGTTTGGTTTATTTATATTGGTGTTGGATCATCAACCCATTTCTGTGGAAATATGCAGAACTGGTTTTGCTCAGAGACACTTGTCACTCCCCTGGCAACATCAGTTACTACCAAACAAATTCTTAAACCATTTAATGAACAACTTTTACATTTTTATTCAGTTAAATGAAAACTTAAAGAAATATATCATGAAGAACCTTCCCTTTTCCCTTGGGAAAAGAGATATCCCCTATGGATGTATTTCAGCAACACTCAGTTTGTCAATTTTCTCAAAAAGAAAACAAAACCGTGGACTGATTTGTATGTCCTGTACTCTTAGTCTCTTAGATAGGCCAAATTTTTTACCTCAAGATCAAATTTCCAAGGCTCTTATTTTCCAGAATATTTCAGTCTCAGCATATCCATCTCTGTTGTAATGAGTTGCAGTTGATCTCTTTGCAGAGTCAGAGATATAAAATATTCCCCTACAAATTTTAGTCACCTTTCTTATTTCAGAGTCAAAAGGAAATAAGAGGCATTTTTTATATATATTTTTTTGGTTTAATTTAATTTTGAAAACTTATAAAACTTATAAAGCTTATAAAACTACCTAATGCTGTTCATTTATATTTGATGCTGATAGTTTTGACATTTTAAACTTGAGAGTTGCAGAAATACACTAAGTTGTAACATAGTTTAATTGTTAATAAATCAGTACTGTATTGCTTTTTGTATGCATATTTTTTATTTGTGCTCTCAAATGTCCTTTTTCAGCCCAAATTACTCTGAATTTTATTTTCAAAAATGCTTTTTGAAGCAAGCAGGGTGATATCTCTGAGTTTATCCCATTGTTATTAGCACATTTCTCCTATTCTGGTCATGAATTCTTCAATTTCACACAAATACATTACTTGTTGGTGCCATGTTCTGTTTGTAGAAAGTAAATGCCTCATCACCAGTGCTCCAGCAATAGCTTATTTTAAGTGAACATTTACTGTCTCATTATTGTTCAGAAGGAATTTTTATAGGCTATAATGCAGTATTAAATATTATCCTCACTAAATAGGTATCCAAAATGAAACAGTCTCATTTTAATAAGAACCTATGATTTAGATTTCACTCCTTTTGTGCATAATTCAAGAAGAAGTATAAGACCTTGAAAGAATCAGTGCTGTTACCTAAAATTTTGGGTTGGAATGTTCTATGGAGCCTTGATGGCATCACCAACCTATTTCAACACAAAATGCGAATGAGTTTTTTCTTCACTTCATAGTTAAAGAATTCCAAAGAAATAGCAATTTTTCCCAGCATTATGTGTCTAAAATCTGTTATATGAAGGAGAAAAAAGAAGCAAGGGTGAAGTGTGTTTTCACAGGTGAAATGCATCCTACAGATTCCTGTGACAGAGGTGTTAAAACTCATCACACTTATTGTGCATCATGCTTTGTGTTGGGTGGTAAATCAATGCCCAGACACTTATTTCACTATTTATAAATGATAAGTTTCTTTTGCTTGATGGCCGTGTGGTTTTGATCACAGACTCGGAGAATCCCAGAATGATTTAGGTTGGAAGAGACATTGAATCTTATTCATCCCACCCCAGCCATGGCAGGGACCCCTCCCACTGTCCCAGCTGCTCCAGCCCCAGTGTCCAGCCTGGCCTTGGGCACTGCCAGGGATCCCGGGGCAGCCCCAGCTGCTCTGGGCACCTGTGCCAGGGCCTGCCCACCCTGCCAGGGAACAATTCCCGATGGCCAATCTCCCACCCAGCACAGGGTTTGGGACCCTCAACACCTCCAGGCCTTCTGTAACACAAATGACAATGGGTCAGACTGATAGAACTTATTCCAAGTTATTAAATTGTAGACATGTTAGTAAAATACATTAAAGGAAAACAGAACTGTCTTTTGTAAAAAAAAAAGGATTCCCTTGCAGACCTGTTGGATTTCTTCAAAAGCGTCAGTGTACACAGGAGACCCCACAGGTGGAGGCACAGAAAAAATGCCAACTGTAAAGCTCAGAACTCTGACTAACTTTTAAGAATTCTAAAGAAAACATGAATAATTTTTATGCTGGCAAGAAAATAATTGTAGAGATCTGTAGAAAAACCTAGGGTGGGAAAACAACCTTAATGTGATAAAATTATACATCTAAACTGAATATCGTTATTCAAGAAAGAGATTTTATATTTGCAATAGGCAGATATATGAGTGTGTCAGGTCATCAGCATTTAAGGGAAGAAAGAAAATCATAAGAACTGTTGCAGAAATATTGAGAATACTAAGATGCATCTAAATAGAACTCCAAAAATTAATAAAATTATTTTAATGTGCACTTATAAACTGGAGATTAAAAGATACATAGTTGACTAAGCTTAATGTGCTCTCCATTGATGTTTATATGTGGAATTTTCTTTTATTCTTTTTTCAGTCTTGCTCCAAAATAAGAGCTGAAATATTTTAAACAATTGGTTACTTCTCTGTGAACTGTCTGAACTCTTGTGTTACTCGCATCTATAAATTTTTTGTGATTGGTTAGTTGGAGGTTTTCTTACCTAATGTAGTTTCATGCTGTTTGTGCTCCTAGAAATAACAACATTTGCATTAGGCCAACTGCTCAAAGTGCTTTTTGAGGCAGAGGCATATCTACATGTTACAGAGCAGGAAAGCAGAATTCTTAGAAAAAACACCAAAACATGTGCTGTTAAATCTCTGTGGTACCTCCAAACAGCTGCTCTTTTGTGCCTCTTACCAGCACCACTCTGACAATGTGCTGGCTTTAAGTGGTTCAAAGGACTCTTTTCTCATAATTTGATTTTGAAGCCCACTAATGAGCATTTTTGTCTCTTTGCTTTGAGAGTATCTCTAAGGCACAGCCTTGACATATTTTGACCTTGAAAGATCCCAAGAGGATGCAGGAAGGGAGCACAAATTCCTCCACTCGTATAAGCTGATTACTATTAGTAAAGTCAGCATTTAAGGATCATTTATAATCACATTTGGAGGGGATTCTCATATAGCTATTGGCAGAATCTGCTTCAAATGGAGATGTTGTCACACTCCAAGGGGGGGAAAAATCCACATCATCTGAGCAGATATTGGTAATTCATGATGAAGCCAGCATTTTGAAGTGCAGGCAAGATATAAGGCTTCACAGGAGCAATTCTTTGGGGGAGTTCAGATGTTGTGAACTCTGGATAAATAAATTAGTCAGGAAATGGCTTGGAGTAAGCTCAGTTCAACTTGAAAAAATAATTCATGCTTTGTATGAAATTCTATTCCCTCTTGAAATTAGAACACAGTTCAGTCTCCTTCCAGATATTTTGCTCATTTGATTTGGTTGTAGTTTGATGGACTAAAATGAAAGTACAGACATTTTTTACTTTCCAGCTCTTCATTTTTGTCAATACAGAAAAAAAAAAGACATATTAGCATTCCTTATGTGTTATGTGTTACCTAGCTGTAGAAAATAGTAGCAAAACAAATTCAAAGGTAATTATTTCTTGCATGTTATGATGTCTTATCAAGGTAATTATGTATTATTATGTTTTAGTTTTCTTGAAATGGAGCACCAGTACACAATGAATATATGAATTTCATCTCTATTAGTAGATTCCCATTTGTGAATGGTAGATAAATTGACAGACAAATCTTCTATCAATTCAAATCCTTGAGACTATATTTGATTAATTTGATAAGTTTAAAATTAATTCCTTGTCCTCTTTTAAATCATGTGCAGCTACTTAAGTTTATAGGGGAATTTATGTATTATTTTGGCTTTCATCTGCCTATTTTTGTTTTAGGAATCATATAATGCATGCTGAAGAAACTATGTTTGTTCTTCAGTTTTAGCTCCTGGGTTATAGTTCCTTTAGTATCTGTATTTTGTGGACCCTCTCTCTTAGCTGTTATTTGCAAGTTATACAGTTTATATTAGTTTCTAAAAATTCTTATTCTTCTTTTTATTAGAAATTACATGTCTCTTTATATTTTGTGATATGTTATTTCTCTTAAAAATTTGATAGTACTTTTTATTATATTAAATAATTTTTAACTTTGGGAATTTTGTTGTGGTCTTCACACCATGTAGTCTTTCAAAACTAGAAGTGTGCTAATAGATTATATTGAAGTATTTTGTGTTACTTATGCATTTATTTTTAACTTCTATATTAAGTAAATTAATAGAAGAGTTAAATTAATATTTTTTCAAGATAGCAAGTTCTTACTCTCTGTATTTATTCAGAGAATATTATTTATTTTAGCAATCTGTTTCCTCACCAGAGTGGACTTACAAACAGCATAGGAATGGGAAATTTAAGAAAGTACTGTAGGCATAATCATAAGTATCTTATAATTAATTAGGGAAAAAATGCTTTAGCTCTTTTTTTTTTGTCTCATTTGTTACATTCTGAAGAGAAAATCTACGGTATTCAATACCTGTTTACATAAACAGATTGGAGGTAGAGAAGGGATGAGGCAATGATAATTGAGGATAGGTCTCTACCAGACAGAAATAGTTTTAAAATGTCATCTATTTGGATGTGTATTACTGGATTATTCCCTGATAGAATTTAATAAATCTGTTGTCTACTCTGATGCTATCTCTGTCATATTATGTTATTTCTTCTTGTAGTGCCCAGGAAAATGTGGCCCATATTTAATATCAAAAAGAAGTACATTAAACTGAACCTTAAATTTTGAAAATGTTGATGATCTCATCATATTCAGTAGAACTTCAAAACCAGGAAGAAATAATGCCAAGTGTTCAGCATCAAAGTATGAGAAAATCAGCTATGTGATTTGAAGGGAAATCTTCCTGCATGTTTTCCCAATTTCATTTGGTCTTCAGATGAATCTTTATTTCTCCTTCAGCATTTAAGTTGGCAGAGACTTCATGTGTTCAACTGAAGTACTTCTCCAAGTCTAAACTGTGATGTTTCTTTTGTGGGAACATGTACATCTTTTCAATTAATGTGGGATCTCATGTTGCTTTATAAAGATATTATTTTAAGGTATATTAGTCTTCTCCTTTACTGCTTTGGAGAAAATAATTAAATTTTGTTCCATTTTTGTCCTAAAACACTTCATTCTCCTAGGTTGATATTTATGCCTTGGGAATCATGTCTATTTTTTCCCTCTGCTAAAAAGCAAATCTGCATGCCAGCCCTAGCTGCTATCTCGATCTCCAGGATGTTTTGTGAATTATTAATTTTTTTTTAAGCCCTCAAACAAATGAATGCATCTGATTTTTAAAATAAAATGTAACAGGAGAGCAATCAAACTTTCCCTAAACACTCCATGAATCCAGTTCATCTATTATGCATGTGGATGAGAAAACACATAAAACACATATGGGACAGAGTAGGAAATAGACAAAAAAAATATTATTTTGTGCCTCTTTGTGCTCGAATCTGTTGGGTTTAATGCACAGATGCACTAACACATGAGAAGAAATCCAAAGTAATAAACCCCGAAGGGGAAAAGAATAAATCAGGTTTTTCTCTCTTGTATCTTGGGAAATAGTTATTGTGGGAACGTTAACTTCCAGCTGTTTGATACCTGAATGTTTGAGTCTTGAAGTGTGCATAAGGTGTCACCCAACCAGCTTGTTGTCATGCTGTGTAAGAAAGATGTCAATGATTATTTAAATGAATAATCAGATCCTTCATTAGGAGCTTCCCAGCCCGCCTTGTGAACTGACTTGGAAGCAATTCACAATATTCCCTAGGGGGAGTCTGTTTTCCTTGGCAGATCATTCTTTATGACACTTTTTTTTTTTAATATAACAATATTCTATAACTTTGGCTCCTCGGGTGAGCAGTAAACAAGACTAACCTGCTTCAAATACATGGTTAAAGAACCAATATACAAAGCTAGCTCTGTCAAAATCTCCATCTGAAAACCCACTGTGAAAATAGAAGTAATGAGCATCCCATACAAAAATATTACTTTGATTTTTCTTTTATCTCTCTCCCAGTGTGTTAGAATTTGCTGCTTTTTTTTTTTTTCTGAATTGTTGCAGCACAGAAGGGGCTCTTTTCAGAAATCATTCTTACAAAAAAAGACCAATAATAAGTGTATTGTGCTCATCTTTCTTAAACGTAAGTATATTGTACCACCTTAAATTTGTATTGACTTGCAGGTAAATTATCTATAAATCTGATGAAGGTTTTGTTGCCCACATAAGTATTTAAAACTGAAAGTTTTGAAACCACGCAGCTGGGAGAATGCTGGTTTGTTTTATATCCTGAAAAAAGTGGAGATTTTAAAGCTGAAACTTTCCCTTCTCATTCTCTTGCAGACAGAAATGAACACACATCACTATATCTGTTGGAAATTCAGTAGCAAAAAAAAAAGGTCAATTTTACCAAACTGTTGTACAATAGGAGAAGAGCTGTAGATAGAAAAGGTTGGTGCTGATATCCGTATTTGTGATTAGAAGGTTTATTTCTGCTCCAACTGCTCCTGTGGACTGAATACCCAGAAGTGACTGGAAAAGCACAATTTCTTTCAGAGAAAACTTAAGTTATCTGTTCTGAGATTATCCCTGGTATTAACTGGGGCATTGAAAGCAGATTTTGCTAAAAGGATTGATGCTACCGTAAAATACTAAAGGCCAGATAATCATCAGATATCATGAAAGTCACCAAGTTTATCCTTATTCTTGGAAAATTTAGAGAGTGATATTTCCAAGTCTGTTATTACACATAACCATGAAATCACTATAGAAGGAAGAGTGCACAGAAAGATATTTTCAAATTCTGCTGGTTTTTTTTCTTGATTAAAAACACCCAAAGCAGTCATTCTGTGACACAAACATGTCATGTCTTTGCAAAACACACCTGATTAACAAAAGCAGTGTCAGTCTGCAATAATAGGCAATTTCTGCTTGAAAAGGCTTTTTCATTTTGTAAAATTATGCATGTTAATATTTGACTGTAAGATACATGCAAGTTGGGCAGGTTTTGAGAGTCTGACCCTGAATAATGTATAAGTAGAGTGACTAAATCAAACAGTTAGAGATCTGACCACAGAGAAATAAGAAATATGAGCAGCTCTGTGAAATCTTAGGAGCCAAGGAATTTTTGTATCTTACAGAACTGTGATTTGTTTGAGAAGTGCCATATATTTACACTTTATCTATATGTATACTTTATATATTTTTATTTATATTAATATATATAATTATTTATACAAATATATATAAATCATAATCCAATAGATGTTAAACTCATGGTGTAGTTGGTACTAAGTGGCACAAAAGGCTTCTATTAAAAGAAAATGAAACCTGCAGCCCCCAAAGCTGAACAATTTTAGTTAAAATCCTTCTGACAACTGCATTTAAGTGTTTACCTGAAAAAACCTTCCTAGTTTAAAGTCCCATTTTGCCTACACAACCTGAACACAATCATACAGCTCCTCCAAGCTGCATGATCCCTGGGATCCCTGAATTATATTTTTTTTTTAATTTCCATATTAAAATGGAGCACACAGTGTTGAAAATCTGTCTTTTGTCATTGCCACTACACCACAAAAATTTTGCTTTTAATGGCCATCTTCCATGCAAAATTTCTGTCGTCTTTAATGACAGATATGTCATCTATGCTGGAAAATTTACTTGTTCTCCTGGTGATTCATTTCTAGAAAGAACATGCAGATTAAATGTGACTAATCTAAATTTGGTCAATTAAAACCACGGAAGTTTATCTCCTAGTGCTCTGTTTTATCAGTTAAGCATGCATTGGGAATACTTCAACATCAACACAATTCATGAGCTTATAAAATATTTCTGATTTAATTAATCTTTATGGAATATTTCTTAGGGTCTCAAAGTTAAGAGGTTTTCTCCAAGATATGATATCATCTAAATTTCTCTCTTAGACCTCTGAATTTTACCAAAATAAGGAAATGCCAGCATTTTATCATTTTGTATATAACAGGTAACAGGAAGACAAATCTTTACTCTCAAGGACAAGGATGAATAGGAAAACAACACAATCTTGTTTTCATTTTTTTCAGTACAAATAATTTTTACAGCAGCAATAATTGTAAATAGATGTGGTTGGCTGAATGTACAAAGAAAATGTGGCTGTTAAGCACTGTTAAGTGCACAGAACAAAGAGATTTTGCATAGATACACTTGTGCATCTCAGGACTACAGGAAAAAAAAATGTTCTCTAATACCTTTGTGAACAAAATAGATTCAATTATTGACTGTGTGAGGGTACAATGACATGCACATACTGCTTTAATATTTCATGATTTTAAATTCATATGATTCACTGGAAGGACAATAACTCATAAATCGAGAGTGTCAAAAGAGGCATAAAATTCATAAAGCAGGAAAATAACCCCGGTGTTGTATGGCATGGTGATGGTTGCAAAAGAGAATTGTTCTCAGCTTCATCAATGTCAAATAACAATCTTCTTTTAAAGGTCATGAACAGATTGAGTTTGATTATTAAGAGATTATTAAGTTTGACAGAGTTTTACACACTTTTCCTCCTCACTAGAAAGCCAAATGACCATGAAAGCTTTCCTGTATTGCTGAGGTGCTGCATTCTTGAGATATACTATGTCTCAATAATTTCACTTTTAAACAGTTACTTTTGAGTTGAAAAAGTTCACATTTACCATTACCCCTCCAGATAAATACCAGGAATTATTTCTATGAAATTTAACAATTTTCTATAATATTTCTATGAAATTTAACAAGTTTTACAGCTTGTCAGTGCCCTATCCTATTTATCTGCATGCATAAATGATAAAATTATTGAAGCACAGGCTACAGTGTGAATTATATAATTTAACTTATAGTTACATGGATATTGTTCTGAAAAAAAATGCAGTGTCATTTTGTCCACTTCTGTGTTGTGCAAACCCATGGAGTTCTTTGGGCTAATAGTGAGAGCTTGGACAAGGAGAATATCCAGATGATTTGGACATACTTAGTGTTTTCAAAAGTTTATTCATCTACAATCTTTGTCAAAACGTCTTGAAAAAGATAACCCACCATTGGATAGAACCTGAATTACAGGATCAGAGAAGGCGAAAATTCTCACGTGGATAAACAATGACTTCTTTAAGAAAAAGGTAAATAGGTTTGAATTTCAAAGTGAGTAAGTCAACTCTATAGATTCATGTTAATACAAAACAGCGTTTATGCTGTACTACCTGGTCTTGTAGACAGTAATGCCTTTTTTAAATAAGATGTTTTTTAAGTGAAAAGAAAGGGACATTTGCAAAGAGTTCCAGCAGGTCTTTGGTTTTGAACATCTGATAACTAAGATGCAGATAAAATAAAATGCAGATGAAAGTAGAAATGCAGATGAAAGATGAAATTATAGACTGCAAAAATGTCAGGTCAGTAGGGGCACATCAGTTAAAAAGCTAAAAATTACAGGTGTTGCAAAAAAAAAACCAAAAAAAAACAAAATAGCAGAGGAAAAGGCAGAACTTTCTACTGTATGACACACTTTGAAAGTTCACTAAAACCCTCACAGAGTGAACTGTTGGCTTACAAAGTGTTAGGGATTACAGACACACCATCCCAAAAGGATCAAACTGCTTTATGAAAGGAAATAACAGGACAGATTGCTGAGAAGAGGCATCTGGGGAGTAGTTTTGAAGGTTCCTTTTCAAATCTTGTACTATTTCTACATTAATATTCATGGTTGTCCATCTAAATCTTAAGAAACTCCAACGAGGGACATGAGGTTTGTGGTTGGACTCAAAGACCTTACATGTTTTTCCTATCAATCTTTCTATGACTCAGTGATTTTTATGATTTTACATCTCCTGCTAATCTCTCCTATTAGTGAACTCTCCTCATTCACAAAGGTTTTTATGTCTTACTTTAAACCTCCTAAACTACAACATGTTGTTACCATCACTATTTTTATCATGTGGCACTACCCAGAAAAGTGTCTCATCGTCTTTCTGATATTTAGTTGTAGGTGCTTGCCCGATCATTTTACTCCTAGCCTGCACTGTCTCAGAATAAACAAGATGTTTAACAGCTCTTTTAACTTGTCCCTATAGGTCAGATCTCTTTCCCTAAACATTTGTTAACCCATTGACAGAACAAATCTGTCGCTGCTGTCAAAATGTCTCAAAAACTGAACAGAGGGTTTCAGTCATGTCACTGCACTCTGGAGGTAGAGAATGCCTTCCTCTGACCTGCTGATTATGAAGTTTTCCTTATTCTACGTGAAAACCTATTTTTCACCCGTTTTCTAGTAGTAGAGTTTTCAAAGCTACTCTGGACTAAGTGCTACCATTTGTCATATTAAACCATATGAAGGGATTTAAAAAAAATAAAACCCAACACAGTTGGTGTGCTTTGAAGACTTTTTGTGCTTGATCTCCTTAAAGCTGTCCCCTTCAGCTATCATGGACCTTCTCCTCATTACATGGTGTTTGTCATGTCATGCTGTACTTGCTCTTTCAGTACTCTCAGGAGAAATCCACCTGCCCCTATAAATTCTGAGCACAGTTTCCCTACATGGTTTCTAATCCAGTAGATCACCTATAATAATGCTGATATAAAGCTGACATAGTTGTCTGCTACCTTCATCTTCTCAGCTTCTACCTGTGATAATTTATATAAATAAATGTATGTGTGTGTATAAATATATATGTAGATTCACATATTAAAACCTTTTCACTTTTGCTTAAAATATTTTTTTCTTAGCAAAGAGAGCTTTCTACCATTTAACAAGAAAATTTCAATCGTTGCTGAATGATTAAAAGTGTTTCAAAAAAATATGCTGTAACATTGCTGTTACCAGGCCAGAAGAGCATTTCACAACTATAGCAGAGACTGTTAAGCTTTCAGAGATTTTATTCACTTAATAGAAGCCAAAAGTTTAGAGTGAAGGAAATACTGAGCAGGCAACCATCTTTCAGTGTGTAACTGCTTGGCACACTGAAAGAAAACACTATTTAACCATGATTTTTAGACAGGCACATGGAAAAGAAAGTATATTCCTAGTCTCTAAAAATGGAAATTCTGGTTCAGGCAACCACACCTGAATTACCTGAAGTCATTGTGAAATTGCAAAATCAATTACAGTTTGCGTGAACAGCCACTCACAAATGTCACAAGAAGGCTACATAAAAAAATTCTGTCATTTTCTTAATGTATTGACCTAATAAAAAGGTGTGAAGGCTGTGCCTAGCTAAAACAAGTTACTCCATGTCAGCTTTTCTGTGTGTGATATTTGGGAGATTATTTCTGAGAATGTCTGAGGCAGAGGCAGTCAGGCAGCACATATCCTACACCACTCTGATAAGATGTGAGATACAGGCATTATGAAAAGTGTTTCAAGGGTGCAATAAACCTGACGTTCTTCAGTTTAAGGAAAACTATTTCTTTGTGATGTAAGTCTCAGAAATCAACCTGTGGTGTGTGGGGGAGTATGGCAGGAAGAAAGAGATTTTATGTTCCTCTTGTGCTGTTTGTGTTTTTTTTGTTCCATTGGTATGCCATTTACAGAAAATCAGAACTTGTTCTATAGAAAAAGAAAAATCTGGGGATTAGCCACCTATACATTCCAAAATTACACACTTAAATACTTAAATTGTTTTAATTTATTTTCATCTTAATTCTGTTACAGAAGTCAAGTTCCCTTGCTGAAGGACAAAATATTTCTTCCATTGTTGCTTCCTTTGGATGTCTCCTCCACACCCAATCAGATTTTTTCTACTCACAAGAAAAGCCCCTTTTCTGGGTACGTTGGAGGAAAAAAAATGAATTGACAAAAAATTACCTATTGGTCTGTGGAATTTGACTGGTGCTGCAGAACCCAGAAAGACTGGTCTGTGTGTCCAGCATTTTTATATGATCTCTGCTTCTGTTTATGCACTTGACAGAGAATTTCAAGGGTCCATCTCTACAGGACTCGCTCACATCTGAGGTTTTGGGGTGGCTCAGCGCTGCATTTCCTGCACATCTGTTTTACACTCCCACTTAAATTCATACCTTACACTCCCATGGAAGTTAAATGACATCTTTCATTAGCCCTTTATTTTCTCTTCATCCCTAACAGCATAAATGTCAATGCCACAGTAAAGTGCAGAAATGTGATGTCAGCACATAATTCTTTGCGAGCCTCACCGCTTGAGAATCCTGGTCACAATTTATGTCACTGGGGGCATCAGTCTTTCAAGTGAAGCCCTGCAAACGGCAGGCCTGTGTTATATATGATCTTCAGCAGCCAGCTGATTATCGGGGTGATGAAGGATGTGAAGCTCGGTTGACAGTAACACTTGAGTAACTTTGCAGGGACACAGTTTATTAAGGATGTACTTCAGCAGCTCCCTGATTCTTCCACCGTGCCCAGATGATGTTTGATGGAATACTTTACAGGGTCATCATGAAGATTGTTAGGGGTAGTTAACTTCCTGGGATGGTAGAGAACTAGTCCAGAGGCTTCAAAAAAAATAAAGCAATTCTTCTTTCCACCATGAATGAGAGCAGTTGCTCATTTTTCTGTGTGTGAAATGAAAGGGAACCCTCAGATGAAAGCATGTATCATAAAGATTTGAGTAGAAAGCAAAAAAAAAAAAACCATTCCTTGGATTCAGCATTTCATCAACCTTTTGATTTTATGGGCAGTTTCAAATATGAAGATTTTGAATTTAAGAAAAAAATTAGCTTTAAATGTTTAAATGATCATGGAGTTTTAATGATCATGGAATGCCACCAGCTCTAGGTGGAGGAATGTTAGATATAGTAGGTAATCTACATATCCAATGGGAAAAAATATTTGGCCTTTTTTTTAACTTCTAGGCACCAGATTCTTGTCTAAATTTTTGTCTTATTAAAATTAAAGACACTGTCTTTTAACTTTCCTACTACTTTTGTTAAAATAAAATTATGAAGCAATTTTATCACCTGCTGCTCTAGGCTACAATATTTGAGGACCTTAAAAGTGGTGTGTGTTTGTGTAACTTCCCAGACTTTTTTAACAATAAAGTTTGAGATCATTAAGTTCAAAGCAGTAACAAAACCCCCCAGTCTTCCGATTATACCACATTTGAGTCTGCCATGAAATTTCATGATTATTCCATATTTGAGTCCCGCATGAAAATCATTCTCCCATGAATGGTAAAAAAAAATTGTTGTCCCCTGTTGGTTTGCCCTCTCAATATCTGGCAAACACGAGATTGCTGACAGCATTTTCTTGATATCAAAGCTATTAAAGTTAGAATGATGAGCTGATGAATAGGATATAGCCTTTTTCTAACACTTTTTTGCTGTTTTTGTTGTTGCTGTTGCACTGGATGTGATTGATGTAGACTTTCTTTATTCTGATGTCTACAGCTCATATATTCTAATTTCATACCCTTGCTACTTTTGCAGAGTATACCACAAACAGAAAGACTTCAAGAAAGTGAGGTCCTTTTCCCCCTTTCCCCTTAAGAAGAAGGAATAATATTCTGTTAGAGCTGAGAACCCTGAAATGCTTATTGAAGAAACCAAACCTCCTGATCCATCTCACTAAACATATTAAGACACAGCTGTCCATTACTTCATGCAATAGGCAAATTTGAAAGCACTGTGGATAGACAGCTGCAGCCTCAGAGCTCTGTTCTCCACTGCTCAGCTCACTTTCACTAAAGGCACAATTTTTTATCTTAGCTACTTTCCTAGCCCATTGTAAAAAAAATAAATATTTGAAATATAATTTCTCCTTCCTGATAATTTCTGAAGATATTTATAGCTATATTAAAACATAGTATTAATATATTATATTAAGGGCTTGGGGATAAGTTTGTTGAAAATCAGAGCTGATAATTTCTCAGTGTCTTGATGGGGAAATAAAAAAATAAAAACAGGCAATTATTTTTGCTAACACATTCCTCAGCTGTCAGGGAGTTGCTTCCATATCTTTCTTAGCACACCACCTCCTCCTGCAAGACAGACTGTGAGCAGACATGGTGTCACCACATGGTGTTTACGAGGGGAAGGCTTGGAAGGTTATCGAGCTGTCCTGCTTTGGATACCGCTTTAAAAGGGAGAGTGCAATCAGTGCAAAGCATCAGGCGAAGAAGATTCCTCTGCGTGCCTCTCATGCTTTGTAAAATCACAGCTTGGACTTCAAGGTTTTCCTTGGTTTCCTAAACGCTCCAGCCTGCTCTCAGCAGTGATGAGTTTGGCAAGCGAGTATGTGGTAAAAGCTGTGGTGTTAACACACTGTGACCCGCGATTTTACTGCTTGGGGCTGGAAATATACTGAGGAACTGACTGCTTCAACAGCTTTTAAAAAGTTCTAAACTCCTTTTCTACAGAAATTCCTTTTATCTTATCTAACTTGTCCCTAAGAAAAAGTTATGCATAGTTAAAATATTGACAAGCAAGAGGCTCTCAAATATTCATTTAATTTACTATCACACCATTTTCATCTCACCCATATTTTACCAGCTTTGTGTTGCCTACTTTACAATGCCATTAATTTTCAATGTGTGTAAGCGTGCAGGTTATTTTATTTTCTTCCAAAGAGTAAATGCTTGTATTGTAACTGGGAAAAAAAAAATTAAAAAAAAAAGCTATATAAAATTAAAGCGCAATTTTCCCTCTATGAATTAAGGAATTGGAAGGTATATGTATTTTTAACTGAGCTTGGACAGACCATATGCAGCCCAGAAGCACAGACAGAAAATTATGCCAGGCTGGCAGAAGAAAGAGTCACATTGTTAATGCTGGCTGTTTTAAGAATTACCTGCCTTGGAATGTCAAATTTTTCAGTTCAACCAAAATAATCTGGATTATTTAATATCAAATTGAGAACAGATTTCTTTGAGTGAAGTTTTTGTCCGTCAACATTTCTGGTACGTAATTTTTAAAAATCTTTTTCCTGCAGCAATTTAATAGTCAAAGTTATACAACCTAGTTTTTACTTTAAAACAAATGAGTAATTTCTATTAGAATAGAAAAATATGGTTCTTTGCTGCTTCAAATCATGCACTTAAGTGCACGATGATATACAATGGCAAAATTACAAATATTCAATGTATTTTTCATTATTTCTGCAAAGACGCTGTTTAGATAAAGAATTAAAAGATACCATTTTCATTGATGGCTTAGTCTACTTGATATTTTACACTGAGGAAATGCAACAATCCATTTTACATTCTTCCATTTTACCAGTGATTTTGGTGGTGCTTCTCATGACTCCAAAAAGAATGCAGCCATTTCACTTCGGTTAAATGGAGCAATCTATTAATATGACAGCAGCTGAAAAAAATACTATTAAAGACTATTGTAAAAAAACCCCAGGAGTTATTTTAGAGACCAATGTACACAAACAACATTCCAAATACTTGTGTACTATCACTATGTGAACTAACAGAAGTTGGGTTTTTTTTGGTTATTTTTTTAAATGTGCATTGCTGGCACTCGAAAAGAAGAGGTGAAAATGAAGGAATTGGGCGAACAGCAGCAGAGGTGGCAGTGGAGGAGGGGAGCAGAGAATCCTTTATGTACATAAATATTACTGTGGCAGGCTCATGTCAAGCACTGAAGTGTGCTTTGGTCTGGGGCCTTTTTTAAATTTTCTGATGATTTCCAAAATTGCCTTTCTTCCTGGTTTCAGTTTAAATTCAGGTTAATGGAGTCTCAATGTTTGAATTTTGCTGTAGGTTTTCAGTCATATAAAATTAATCTTTATAGAATCATTCACAGGATATCAATATTACACCATATGTATGAGTGGCTCCTGTGATAGTAAAATAAATGCATATTTGAGAGCCTCTTGCTTGTCAATATTTTAACTATGCATAACTTTTTCTTAGGGACAAGTTAGATAAGATAAAAGGAATTTCTGAGTGCTCTAGTGAATCCTGAAATAGCTTTATTCCAGAGTGTACTTTTAATTTTTAGGACAATATTAGTAGGACTAGATAAATATTAATACTGCCATATTAAATTCTCTAGGGCACGGTGTAGGCCTATGATTCACTTTACAACAAAAGCTTTACTTTATAATTCAGACTAAAACAAAGTCCCCAAATGTGTATATTGCAAACAGTCCAAATGTCACAGTAAATATTATTCCAGCCCCAAAACAGTTTTATTGACCCAAGATGACCAAGGACTGATGCATTATTCAGCAGGTTTGTGTGGTGTAGGACTCAGTTGCAGGAGAACATTAAGACATTTTCTGGTCTAATAAGTTTAAGATACTGAAGAAAGATAAAGCAAGAGAAGGGGATTTTTATTTGCTAATTGCTCATTGTTATTTTAGTAAATAGTTCATTCCTTATTTGCCTTTAAGTGAGGTTAATAATTCCTACTAATTTCAGTAAGGTTAACAAGCCCTACTCATATTGTCCTAAAAATTAGCCTCAGTTATGTTCCAATTCACTGAATTATTATGTAAGTTAAATTACCTTGTTATGCTGCTGTGCAAAATACAGTATGTGCTACCCTTTGTAAGGACTTTGGGACCTTAATTTCTGTTTTTTTTTTTTTTCAAAACTGATCACCTGTAATCAAAATTCTTGGCTTTGTCTACATATCTTCTTTTTCATATTTTCCCTGTTTTCCTTGTTTCTTCCCCTCCCCCTTTTTTTTTCCTGAAGTGGTTTGAAAATCCCTTTTTGAAGTGCCATGAATTTGATGAAATTTATTTGTGTTTGAGATTTGTCTCATGTGTGTGTGTGTTTAATTTCTTAGACCTTAATATATGTTCAAAACTGTCCGTGTAAAATTTAATCTGGGATTTTACGATCCATGGGTTTATTTAAGTTAATTTTTTGATAATCCATTATTTTGACAGTCTTGACTAAACTACCCTGGGAAAAAAATTACCTTCCTAATTAACATATAACATTTTTTTAAACATCAGCTTTCTTGGAAATATGATAAATGCTCTAGAATTATTACATATAGATTGCCAGTTCTTGGTAGGATGAATTGCATTATGTATTTTTTTTTATCTTGGGTTCTGAAAAGTAATAGAAGTTTCTTTATAATAGGTAAGGTGAATTATTTTTTGTTGGACAGAGAAGAAAATATTAGTGAAAGAAGAGGACAACAGAAACTATAAAGTACATATATAGACATACATGAGTGTGAGAAGGATATTGGGCTTTGAACCTTGACAGATGAACTTGACCAAAAATTGACAAAAACTTGACAAAAAACTTGACCAAATAAGAGGATTAAAGAGTGTTTAGAAACCATCTACAGGAGTCACTGAAGATTTTAGCTGTGATTATACTACATTTGCATACTGGGATATCAGAAGAAGAGGGAGGAAAAGGTAGAACAGGAAACACATCTTATTATAGTCAGTTTGGGTGTAAAAATGCAAAAAAGCTGGAGACATCAAGTTTACAGAGTGTCTCAATTTCTCATGAGGTTTGGTTGACACTAATTTAGGCTCTGAAAAAGTAAAACTTTCTTTGTGTCCGGGTCTTATTTCCATTAGTTCCTTGCTAAGCAATTTTTGCCCCAAATATCTGTGTGTCTTCTGGTATAATTGATATAAAAATGCATCTCATGATCCCATGAAGTTCTGAACAATGTGAGGCAAAATGTTCAGTAATTCCCACCTGCATGTTTTTCTCTAGAAGAAGCAATTATAGCACAACTATTCCAGATGCAGAGAAATGTCAGCTTCAAATACTGATCAAAGACAGAGGCACCTTAATAGTAGGGCTTTGGAAATCATCAGTTTAAGATTTTTCTAGACTAGACAATCTAACACATTTTACAGAAAGCAATGAAATCTCAGTACCTAACAGCTCACTATTTCTTTTTTTTTTTAACTATAAATTTTAGACTGACAAAACTCATTCTGCTACAACCCTTAGACACTTTCCCTGCAAAATCCAAATGGAATATATTCTTCTCTCTGGAAACAGCTACTTTTTGCAGCAGCTCCATGTAGGTACAAGTAGTAGGTAGTTGATTTTGCTCAACTGCTTTTAATGCTAAATTCAAATTAGGCCTTTGGATATATGAAGTTTATTGATGAATTCACTAGAAGTTGAACATATTTTCAAAGCCAAACACAAAAGCAGCAAGTTTTTACAAATGTTTATTGAAGTTTATGCACATACACATTTTTAGATATATTTCAGTTTCATTCCCAAGCAAACCTTTTCTAATCTGCTCAGAAAAAGTATATATTAACACAAAATAAAAGAGTTGTTATTAAAAAAAAAAAAAAAAACAACAAAGTAAATCAAAGTCATGTTTGAACTAATAGAATTCATTGTGATAGACATATACTCATAAATGAAGAGGTATGAAAAACCAAACCAAAAGAAAACAGGAACACCAAAAAAGATCCCTAGATAAACAAGTAAACAATAACAAAAGAAATACAAAAGGCCAAGCAATGTAGTTGCACCTAGAATTTCTTCATGGCTGCACCTAGAATTTCTTCATGGCTGCACCTAGAATTTCTTCAATCTTATTTTATTTCCTGTTCTTTGGAAGGGTAGCATGCTGAGGAGCCAAGGCATGGAGCAATTGTACAAATTAAATGACTGCAATTAGTGGTTTATTCTAGATCAACACATGCAGGTTGTGAAAGAGATAAAAATTGTTGTCCTTAGGACTATCATTTTAGTTAATTTACAGGCGTGCAAGTGAATTGGAATTAGTTTTTACATGACAAAGGCAACAGATGTGCTTGGAAAACCAGAGGGCTCATTTGCAGTCTGTCAGGCTCTGGGATTGCTGGCAAAGAGCAAAGATTTCAGCTGAAATTTTTTTTTTTTAACGATGGGAGATGGCAGCTCAGATGACAAAGCTGGTAGCGAGCTTCCTGTTACCCAGCGGATTTACAACACGAAAAAAAAAAAAAATATTTGCACACACATCAGTGCAATCTGAAAATATTTTTCACAGTCGGAAGTGCTGAGGTCATTTGCTGAGAACAATTAAACTCTCTCCTTAGAGACCTTAGAGACATCATAAACCAGACATGGAAATCGTCATGTGAAAACCTCCAGTGATTTTCGACAGAAGTGAGTGGAGGGCAGATGAGGGAAGGAGCTGAGTCTGTCACCCTGGTAGGCAGCTGAAGGTCTGCACAGAGCTGCCAAAATGTGATTTAGCCACTGTTTTCAGAGAGGGCTGCTTTGCTGTTTCTCCCAACTTTTCCTTTTGCCCTTTACTGATTTATGCATTTTTATTTTTCACTGGACCTTTTGTACTCAGTGAATCATAATTTCTCTTTTTCGTTTTTTTTTTTCTTGTTTGTTTTCTTTTTTTTTTTATATATGTATTTTTTTTCTTCTCTCCACCTTTGACAGTAGTTATTTTGGTGTCAAGAAGTCAAGAACACCTTTCTGTTTTCTCATACTTTTAACACATCTCTAGAAAATATCCCTGTAAAACTCTTTTTACCTTCTCTGTATCAACTTACCAGTTTTTGTCTTATGACACCCATGAGACACCCCAAAACAAAATCTGTGGAACACTTAAAGACCAAAGTTTCTCATGAGTTTTGCTGCTATTAAGAAGCACAGTTATTTATTGATTTTATATGGTCAAATATTTCTCTGAAGTGTTAAGAAAAACGTAAAAAACGTTTCATTTCATACATTACCATTTTGTTAAGAAAAATCATTTCTGGATTAGCATGAGACAGCCAGCAACAGAAGAGATTACCATGTAGGCAGAAATATTCCTTCCAAATCTTCTTATTTTTACATGTGAAAGTGGCTTTGTGTTTTCAAATATGGCAAATTAATTCAATAGCATCTGGTCCCATTAAGTAATGGTCCCATTAAGTAATGATAATTGCAGGTTTGTGGGGGGAATGGGTGGGGTTTTTTTTGGGTTTTTTTTGTGCCAATGGCCACAAGTTTGGAACAATTGTCCTCAGTTCTTTCCTCAGACAGAAGTTTTCCATTATTCTGTAGTCAAGTCACTCATAACAAAATTTCATAAGGTCCTGGGCAAGCTGGGCCTAGAAAATCCATTTCCAGAAATCATGTAAACAATCAGAAATGGGCTTTCAGAGGGAAATAAGGTGCACTGTGAAGTAGCTCTACCCAAAATTCATATTACAAGCTGAATGACAAAAAAATCCCTCAGCTCAACCACTCCCTTGCAGTACTCTGTATGTGGCAGTCCTATCCAGAAAATCTGGGCTTTTGAAAAGAAACTGATCAGCATGGCAAACCATCCTTGCCCCAGCTTCATAACAGCATTGCTATTTAAGAAATCCAAGCAGAATATTCAATGGGTCACTATTCTCAGTATAATTTATGACTTTTTGATAAGAACTGCACTTTAGCTTCATTTTGTTCTTTTCACTGGGGACAAAACCTTTTATCCTGGAGTATGACTTCATCCACAGTGCATTTATGGGTTTTTTTTTTGTTTTTTTTTTGTGTGTGTTTAAATCTCAGGATTTAGTCCCAAGAGTAATGCTTTTTAAATACAGTGCCAGTGCCTGGTAAAAGGACACTACAGAGCCAAAGCTTTTATTTCCATCAATAGATATTGTGCAGGATTTTTAGCAAAAGGTGGACAGCCCCCCTCTTTCTACTAGATCTGATTTTTGTATACTTTTTAGCATTTGGACATACAGAATAAAGAAGAATGGCAGGGGATGGAACAAGATGAACTTTAAAGTCCCTTCCAAACCAAATCATTCTGGGATTCTGTGAAATTTGTTTGGGTGGGACTCTGTGTTTCTACATTTCAAAAGAAAAAAAGAAAAGAAAAAATAAAATGGGAGAATTTCATTTATTTTATAACTGCCAACATAATGAAAATATTCTTTTATCTTCACATTAGACAAATGTAGATAATATCTGGTGTTTTTCTGGACTCAGCCCACACTCACTGGGTGTGTCTGATATGTTGAACATTATAAGCATTTTATCCCCAGCCCTGACATTTGTCCATATTTTTTTTTATTAATTAGTAGTTTATACATGTCTATGGAACAGCTTTTTTTCTTCCTCCTTTGACTAATAAGCAGTTAATTTCCTGGTTCTCAGCATTTCCACACAGTTACAGTGACTGAGCTAATAAGAAACTTTACATAATTGTTATCAGGAATTGTCAATAAACATGCATTATTAGGTAATCCTCTCTTAACATTTAATTTTACAATTTTCTCAGTTTTTGTCCTCTTGCCATAATCTTTTTCTTGCTCTAGTATGCCATTCTTAATGGAATTACATATATTATTTTATTAATTACCAAGTTTCATTATTTTAGGCTTTCAAACAGGGCCTTGATACTGTTTTTTTATCCCTCTGCCAAGAAACCCTCTTTAAATTTACCTTTCCTTAGAATGCGCATAAGATAATCCATTAGCACACGTTGTCCAGCCTAACAGAGTTGGTGTCACAGCTTTCCACTTTTCTGTGAGTTCTCTATGTAGCTTATAGCTCTATTTGATCCTTGTGAGACATCAGTGCCAATAGAAATATCAATATTAATCAATAAATTGTATTTTTCTTTACTATGCTGTGCCACACAACTATCCTTTTCCTCCTACTCTTTTGCAAGGAAAGAAAAATACTTTTTCAGGGGCAGGAGTGCTGAATTAATCATTAAAAAGAGTTTGGTCTTGGCACTTAGGAATGCAGAATATACAATCAAAATCACACAGATCTTTATAAGGAATTAGAGCAAGGACCAGTTATTCACAGGTATTTTGCAGTTCTTGTTCATTGCAAAAGAGGACTGGACTACCTTATTTTTTATTTTTAAAAAATTCCACAAAGAAAAGCAGTAATAAAATAATTTATTTCAAACATACGGAAGAATAACACACAAAAATTGCTATAATTACACTGATTATAGTTCATTTCAGCCTAAGAGTACTGAGAGTTTTAATTCCATCTTCATTCTGGCAAAAATCCAGCATGTTTGTACAGTGCTGAGGGAGAGAGATGTATTGGTTATAGAGCAATACACAGTACTGCCAAGGAAACTCCAAAACCAGGGAATTATAATTATACAGGTGACTAGGAACATCAGCCAGATGAAGATGGTGATAGACATTGGGCAAGTTTCCCAGAAAAAAAAAAAAAAATCTGTAGCAAAACACAATAATCATATGCTACTGATATTGAGGCAGGAATAGAAAAGAATTTCAGATGTTAAGAGAAAAAAAAAAAAACAAAATAAAAAGCCAACATGCATTTTTCTTCAGTCAGTTTGCTGATACATGGTTTAATTTTAGGAGATTTCTTTCAGCCACAGGTCTCAGGTGCCATTCTTCATCACCAGCCCACAGCATTCTTTAAGTTTAGAGGATTCTTTTTAGATTCTGCCTCTTGTACGATTTCTTACTAATTCTTCTTGTGCTTCTCCGTTCTCCATTGATCCAAGCAGGCCTGTGGTCATGAACTCGTGCAGAGGGGAGAGAAGTTTGTTTTGGAGTAAGTTTACCTAATGCCTCCCTTCTTTCAATAATGGTGACATTTCTGCAGATATTACTTGAGGACTAAAGCTCCCTCCGAGGCTGAAACCATTTTATGTCATTTACATTAAATACACCATTTATCAAGAAGTTAAATCTGTGCTTAACACTCAGCCTCACCCTGTAGAGTTGAATTTATTTTGAATGCCTGAAAACAATTAGTTATTTAAACTTCTGCCTGATAAAGCAGCTTACACACTAATACTTGCCTTTATAAGTGGATAATCTATATTTCAAAATTTATTTGACACACAGTTAAACAGGCATTTATAATTCTATGCCTTCATCGACATGTTAAAAATCAATTCTGACCTTGCTTTGACCTTAACATTTCACAACAGGGAAATGAATATTGAAGTGTAAAATTGGATTTGTGCACCCTTATTTTGCAAGAGCCTATTTGGAGCACTCCTGCAGTCTACTTTGTGAGGGAGAAAGAACTTTCAAAAGGTTAAAAGTTAGCAAACAGCTACAGGGAGGAGGAGAGGGGGGAAAAAGAGAGTCTAACTCAATATAATTTGTATGTATTTGTATTATATATTTGTGTTATATATTTGAATTATATATGTATATATTTGTATTACATATTTGTATTATATTTGTATAATAGCCATGCATCCAAGAGGGATTATTTTGACTAGAGCTTCTAATAGTGAGCACCAGGATACATTTAAGGGACATTCCACAAGAAAAGACAAAGAGGATGCTTTATCTGCTTTCCTTTGGATATTGCACAGCAGTGCTGATGATGCAACAAGTCATGAAAGTCTGGCTACCACAGAAATTTGAAGAAAAATTTTCAGGCTGTGTGGTCTTCAAAATATTCAGGAAGAATTTCTTGCACCCTCCCCAAATAAACAGATCCTTCTAAAGAAAGTAAAGTGTATAAAGTGTCTTTTGAAGGATCAATTTGAATAAAATCTTCACATTGTGACAACCAATCTTTTCATGGACCCTATGAGTAGATAAATAACTAACCATGTGGTTTTTTGTGGTTTTTTAGCAATTTAAGTTTTCATTTAGATGAAACAAAATAAAAAAAGCAAGAAAGCTTTTTGGGTAAAGCCTAAAAACCTACCTCATACTTCAGGAGTTTTAGACAGGAAAAAGGCAAGATATGAAGATAAATCACAGACAGAAATGACTGGAGCACTTATTCACATTTCCACCTATTCAATAAAAGGATAAGTCACCATTTTATCTTACCTCTCCTCTTAACTTGCACCTCAATAAAATCTGGACTATATTAATTTCACATTCTAATGGTTTCCCATTCTCAAAAGTCAAAAATACTAAATGTACATATGTGTTTATTTGGATTCATCTGGGCTATCGTATCCTCAAATTTTCCACGTTTGCTTCCCAAGTTCCACCATGTCACAGCTGAGTGTTTGCAGTCTATAAGGGTTTGCAGAGGTTTGGTGTTGTATTGACTTCAAAATCAGTGTTTTAGAATATATGCAAATAATTTCAGCATCTCACTGCTGAAGATAAAAGAATATGCTGAAGTTTGTGGCATCTGAACTGCGCCAGTAACTCAAGATGAAGTTTACAAACCAGAGAAAAGAGTAGAGAGACAGAGTATTTGGTAGGTAGACATAAAAACACAAGAAGAATAGAATAACTGTATTTCTTAGGAAAAGTTTATATAGTCTAGACCCAGGGTTTTGGGGGTTTTTATGGCCTACTATTTATTGAGAATTGTCTTTCACCATCTACATGAAAACCTTTCAGCATGCAGTTGAGCTCTGTTTTTACTTTTTAGCAAGCTTTTTCTTACACAGCTTCATGCAAAGGAACCAGGGCTCCTCCTTGACTCGTTCCCTCCTCAACTCAAGAACTCAAAAGAAAACAAAAATCACCCTTCCACTGAAAAACCATAGTTTTTAATTTCTACCTCATTCAGTTCTGCACAGATTTATCTCCACAGGAGACAGAGCAAATAATCAGAAATTATTTCTCAGGTACTTCAGACCTTAGCAAGATTTGCAGCAGCTGCTCTCTTCAGCCTTTCATTTTGGCCATATTTTGCTGTTTCTATACTTTCTGCATTTCAGAACAATTCAGGTCCTGAAGGAGTCATTTTGTAACAACCTTCACTCACATGTAAAACAAGCCATTCAATACATGAAGTACTAAGCCACTGTGGATTTTTACTAAGCCTGGCATGCAAGCAAAAAATTCTATATTCTGAAAACTGGATATTCACCTCTGCATCCATGTCCCTGTAGATGCAAGCTTGACAGTAAGTTTTTTGTTTGTTTTTTTTTTTTTTGTTTGTTTGTTTTTTTTTTGTTGTTGTTGTTTTTGTTGTTGTTGTTTTTTGTTGTGTTTTTTTTTTTAATCCCCCCTGTTCTTTTAGATATGAGAATTCTCCCTTTTAAACTAGCTGGTCAGATCTAGATTTGGCAGTGGAAAAAAATCATGGCACGTATCATAAGCTTCAGCTCAGTAGCAAAGGTTTATGCCAGAGGCAAAGCTGCAGGCACAAATAAATAAATAAATTCAGGAGACCTGAAAATTATATTGGTGTGTAATGCCAGAGTTGCTGTGGAAACCATCTTACAGCTTTTTTAATATCTCAAAGAAAAAAAAAAAAACAACAAAACAAAACAGACCCCAACAAAACTCTTCTCACCACATTCTCTGCAGAACAATATTTCAACTGATTTTAAACTACTGATTAATTACTTCAAAGACTATGAGAGCTTGGGGTGTTCAGCCTGGGGTAAAGAAGGCTCTGGGCAGACCTTAGAGCCCCTTCCACTGCCTAAAGGGAGCTTACAAGAAAGATGGGGACAGAATTTTTATCAGGGCCTGTAATAAAAGGACAAGAGATACTGGTTTTAAACTCAAAGAGGGAAGAGTTAAAAGTACACGAAAGGAAGGAATTCTCTGTGATGAAGGTGGTGAGACACTGGAGCAGGCTCTTCAGAGAGGGGGTGGGTGCATCACCCCTTCAAGGTCAGGTTGGACGGGGCTGTGGACAACCTGACCTTGTTGAAGATGTCCCTACTCATTACAGGGGCTGGACATAACAGATTTTAAATTTGTGTGTGCCCCTTACACACACACACAAAAGGCATTCTTTGATTCTATGAATCACTTTACAAAGAAGCTCAAATAAAGCTCCTACACATTAGTTCTAATTTTTAAAAAGTTAAAGGTTTTTTTTTTTTTAGAAAATAAGAAGTTTTTTTAGAAAATAACACAC
Organism: Chloebia gouldiae; assembly: GCA_003676055.1. Taxonomy (NCBI): domain Eukaryota; kingdom Metazoa; phylum Chordata; class Aves; order Passeriformes; family Passeridae; genus Chloebia; species Chloebia gouldiae. Next base: position 173,631 of record QUSF01000057.1, read on the forward strand.
TTCTTCTTCCACAGTCCATGTTCAACCTGCTTGATGAAGTGACTTTGACAAGAGGTACATTTAAGTCTAGCTCTAGAGCCCCTGTGCAGATTTGCAGATTTAATTTTATTACATTTGTTCAGGTTTCTGATCCTTACTAACAAGCAGCACAATTTGTTCAAATGGCACTGCTTGTGCAGGGTAAGCTTTCTGGAAAGAGTAAATTAGGAGAATCCTGCCTCATTTCTCAGCTGTGGTGTTCTCTACTGCCTTTCTTCTTTGAATCAGGTGGCTGTTAAACAGTTTTGACGATGTTTAAAAGCTGTTCACACATAAAATGTGCCAAATGAGTTGTATGATCTCTCTGTTGATGCATAAACAGAATAAGCCATTCTAAATTAATGTGATTCATTAATCAAAATGCATATAACTGTTCTTGTGTGTATCCTGGTAATTGTTAACATTATAATATGGTATATTACATATTATTTTATGGCAGCTCGTTGTTGCAATGAGTATGACCACAGTTAGTGTGTGCAATGATTTTTTAGAATATGAAAATAAGCAAGTGAAACAAAATGGTGAAAACAGAAAAAGGAATGCAGTCAATAAAATACCTCTTTTGGCTTAAAAAGCATCTGAAGAGTATCCACACTGCTTTATTTCTTCTTCTGGTAGGCATAACTTCTTAGAAACCAATGCTCACTGCAGAATCAGGGTGTTTTTCTCCCCCTTTGACTTCTGACAATAAGGGTGACCTCATATTTAACAGTTTCAGCTTGAGACTAAAGTATCATTCTACAACTCTTTTGTGATGTTAAGACTTTAAATATTGTGCTTACAGGGATTTCTGGATATTTCAATATAATCTTGCATCGCTTTTCACTGGAGACCAAATTTATGCATGACATTGAGACAAAATTAGGACCATCATCTGTCCAGGCAGTGTTTTAACCAGGGAAGAGCACATCTATCCAAGTCATGAGCGCATGGTTTCCCCAGGAAAAACCTGTGGGACACAGTGTCCCAAGTCCTTCCTGAAGCCCTCAAGGCCAGGCAGACATCATCCACAGCACCTCCCTCATGCACTCAGCAGATCACCTTGGGGCAGGATGAGGTCAGGTTACTCTCAGAAACAAAATATTTACAATATTTTTTTCTTTACTGCACCAAAACCTGTTTGTCCAGCCAGAGGTACCTTGCTCATTACCTTGTTTTGAACAGACCATTTTATTTTAGCCTTTGATGTTTTTTCTTTCATTTCTGCCATGAAAGCTTTGTGGTTTTTTTGGAGTTTTTTTTTTTTTTAGGAATGAGAAAACAGCAGACAAAACCTCTGGGAAATCTTTCAAAGTTTTGTATGGAGACTGAGACAAGGAAGTCCTTTGCACTGATAGAGTTGAGCACTGCTTTGAAAGTGTCCTCCTTCTTCTCATGTCTGTTATGGTTTTGGCAAGGGGCATTCAATATAACTATTTATTTCTTTATATCTTCTTTTTAAAGGAAATCTTAAAAATTACATATATTTATTTGTATGTTTCAACAAGCTAGAAGAAAGTGTTTAGCACCCAGATACTCATGTCTGTCTCTCTTTCCCCTGAAAATTAAAAGCACTTTGGAACCCATATTTTTCATGTCATTTCTCTTTGCTTTCTGTGGCTTGAACTGATTGAAATATGCAATTTCATGTCCTGAATGTAAAACTTGTCACATGTAGCTCTGCCAATTATTCAGACAAACAAACATCCTAAGTTAAAGTCCTCACATTTTATGGCAGTGTGCAGATGTTTATCTGTGTGTTCAAGCTTATATATAGGTGTCTGATTTCAAATTTCTTTCAAAATAAATATTCTGGAATATAGATTATTTGGAAACGTATTTCATAAATATATATAAATGTATATGAAACTATTTCAGATGTCTTAAAAGAGAACAAAAGCAGGCGTTCTGTACAGGCCTATGTTTAAGCACGGACATTTTATAAGTTTCTTAATAGATCCTAACAGAAAATAGATATTTTTATTATCTATAGAAGAGGAGAATTATTCATTTGGAAGGAGCATTAAGCCTTGCTGTGGTGTGCTTTGGCTGGTTAATAGAGTCACTTTTCTCAAACACTTGGAAAGTGGTCGAGGACGCAGCAGCTGCTCCAGGTACTTGTAAAAAGGAATTCTTGTATTGCTAAGGCATCATTAAAGGGGAAAGGAGCTACCAGGCTTATTAGGCTTTATTAGGTATCCCTTAATAAAGACCATAAAATCACAGAGACATAGAAGGGTTTATGTTGGAAAATAATTTGAAGCTCATCTCATCCCACCCCAGCCATGGCAGGGACCCCTCCCACTGTCCCAGCTGCTCCAGCCCCAGTGTCCAGCCTGGCCTTGGGCACTGCCAGGGATCCCGGGGCAGCCCCAGCTGCTCTGGGCACCTGTGCCAGGGCCTGCCCACCCTGCCAGGGAACAATTCCCGATGGCCAATCTCCCACCCAGCCCTGCCCTGGGGCGCTGGGAGCCATTCCCCGGCTCCTGTCCCTGCAGCCCTTGTCCCTTGTCTCTCTCCATCTTTCCTGCGGCCCCTTCGGGCCCTGCGAGGCCGCCCTGAGCTCAGCCCAAAGCTTCTCCTGCCCGGGTGAGCAACGCCAGCTGTGCCAGCCTTTGCTGCCAGCAGAGCTGCTGCATCCCCCTGCCCATCCTGGAGCCTCCTCTGGGCTGCCTCCAGCAGCTCCAGCTCCTCCCTGGGCTGACCCAGGTCATTGTTTCTCTATTACTCACGTCAGATTGACTTGAAGGCATAAATGGTTTATATAATGCAATTTAGACTATGAAATTCTAAGTCTTATCTTGCATATTTCAAATGTTTAGGAGAAAAGAATGCGTATCATCCCCTGCATACAGTGATCACAGAAGGTTTAGTAAAACAGCTAGTTTTAATTTCATTATATTAAATCATATGAGTATAAATGCTCAATATATTGAGTTTGTAGTAGTATTTCGTGTGCTATCTAAAGTACGTTTCTAACACTTACTTAGGTGGAAATGTTTAATAGATCATTATTAAACCACAGCTGTGAATATCTCTATATAAAGTGCAGCTCTATAATCCATAAATTAGGATTTATGTGACAGTGGCAGTATGTGGCAGTAGGCTTTTAAATTTTAGATATGTTGGTGTAGGGAATTAAAATGTTTATTTTAAAATGTCATTAAAAATATCCAAAGGTCTAAATATCTTTACTGTATTTAATTTTTAATTAAATATTAATGAAAGGAATTGATGTGGTTGTACCACATGTGACTTAAAATTTGAAACAAGCTTGCAAATTAACAAAGCTGTTCATCATTCATTATAAGTCCAATGGGCGAAGGATCTTATTTTAATAATATTAACATTTTGTTTCTCACATTTTATTGAGAAGTCCTTATCCTTTTGTCACAGTCTTCACAACCTTGCCTTTTTCCCACCCTTCTCACAAGCCTAACTAGGTCTCAGGAATTTATAATTACCAAAGTGAGAACATGATAAATTCATCTAAAACTTATAAAGCATCAAAATTTCTTGGGTTTGGGACAATGTTTCCACATTGTCAAATTGTTTCAATTTACAATGAGAACAATATTCAGAATGAGCAGTCAGAACACTCTTTAATATAAAAACTTAACCTGAGTTTAGTCAAGGGGTCCTTTTCTGCCTGAGAGCTCAAAGTTGCATGTTTCTATCATGAAAGTAAAAAAAAAAAACAGGGATATAGTAAAAAATACTGTGTCATTGGAGATATATTTTTTTTACTCTAAGACACTCAAAAATGCATCTTGTTTATTTTTTATTATGAAACAGATTAAAGGAAAATATATTAATTTTTTTTTCATCATAAGAAAATGGAATTATATTCTATTTTATTCAAACAAGTCTGAAATTTTAAAATTCACTGGAAGTTGTGTGTTTCCAAACAAAGATATTTTTGATTTTGGGAAGTTGTCTAGAAATAAGTTGTTGTTTCCTGAATTGGGCAGGGGAAAAAAAGTCTTGAAGATCTAAGACTTGGACAAGAGTTGTTTACTTATTAGCTTTCTCAAAAATATTTACTGAAATGGTTAGAGAAAAATACATCATATTGAATCCAACAAGGATTTGGTGAATGTGAGTTGCTCCTCCTGACATCATTTCGCTTTGGATGTTGGCAGATGAGCATTATCACATAACCTGACTACAATCTTAGAAGAAAATATGGCAAATATCTCAAAAATATTGAAGATGTGCAGTTGCTTTTGTGGACAAGGAAAGTCAGAGGACAGTACAGGCTATGGAGAAGAAAAGCATTCTGCCAGTGGGAATAAAAGCTATTTTAAAGACTCTTATTTGATTTTTTGGAGTGGTTACAAATGAAGTGGTAACCAGAGTGCACTGCAGTAACCAAAATATTTATAAATTAAATAATTTTAAAATTACATGACCAGATACAGGTATGTTTGCCTGTGCCTCCACCGTGTACAGAGCAATCACTCAGATGTCAGGAACCTCTAAATATTGATGTTTTTAACTCTGAACATAACCAGGGCAAAAAGTTAGACTCGTAACTCGTTTTAGGCCAGTTTTCTCTAGTACTGTTCTCCTTGCTCACTGTGGTGATCATGCTGCAGCTACCAGTTAGGAATACCTCGCTGAACTCTACAGACTTCTTGTGATGATGTAAATCCTCAGAAACAAAGCCAGGGACTGCAAACCAAACAAAATAAAACCCAAGAAACAGCCAACCAGTCAACCAACCGACGAAAAAAACAAAAAACACCAACCAACCAAATAAAAAAAACCCACCCAAACCCTCCCCTCTAAAACAAAAAAAACAAACCAAACACCCCAAACAACAAAAACTCGCACAAACAGCAAAGCAAATAACAAAAAACCCCAACCAAAACCAACAAAAACCACCAAAATCACCAAAATACCAACAAAACAAAACCAAAAAGAAGAAACAACAGCAAAACAAAACAACCAACAACAGAGCCCTAAAACTCAGCTTTCTTGCTGTTTTTTTCAACTTCTCCATTGCATATTACTTTTTTTTTTTTTGGTGATTTATACTATTTCAGACATGCCTTGGACAGCTCCACAACAGGAGTTGGAGGAGGGAGGAGACATTGCAACAACCATGACTTTTCTAGGATTCTTAATACCTGTATAAATAATTTCAGAGCATAAAGGATTTGTAATTAGTGTTTAGTTAATAATTTATGGTTGTATTCAATGCAAAAAAGATCCCCACAAAAAATCAGAAAGTATCAAGCTCTGTAGAAAGGAGAGGGGACAAAAAAGGAGGTGCTCAATACATCCCTTAGAGCATGAGCTGCATGTGGGTCAAGGAGTAAAGAAGGATGTCATGGCAGACTGAAAGGTTCAGGGGGTCCCTGAAGACCCAGATATTAGGAAGCATGTGAAAGAAACCAAAAAAATGGTAATAGAAGGTATGTGCTTCAGGGGAGATTGGGAAAAGGGATCATTTATTTATTTGTCTTAAAGGTTTCCCAGTGGAATGACTTCGGTAAGGCTTGCACAATAAACAATCAAAGCGAGTCAATCCATGGCACATGTCACACAAAATGAAATCAGACCAGAAATGAATGAACTGTCTCCAGCTGAAGGGTCTCACTGTGAGGGTGCAGCCTCAGATTTTCTGCTCCCTAAGAAGAGGATCCAACACAGCCCTCGTGCTCACAGCTCAGCAGAATGCCTCTGAGGAGAGGAGCCTGCAGGATAAATCCATCCTGTGATAAAGTGACAGTCAGGGAAGAGGAATTACAGCAGTTTGGGGCTATCTAGTTCAGGTTTTGCCAATAGCTGAGCAGATGAGTATTGGATGAACAGAGAAAATTTAAATGTCTCCACAAAGCATTGCTGTAGTCAGTAGCCCACAAGAAAAGAGTCACACATCAAATACATTTGCTTCCTGAGAAATGATAACAAAATTTTGTGTGAATATAAAAAAAAAAAATAGTAATATTGGCTCCTGAATGCATGGTTGAAGCTCATATTCCCAGAACACACCAAAGCAGTAATTATTAACTTTCTAGTCAGACCAATATAACTAAATATGGAAACAAATTCTTGGAGGCATTCAGACTTCCCCTTTCCGCTTTGCTTTTAGTGCTTTTATTTTGAACATTAGTTGTTTTGTACATCTCAGAGCCATTACACATCTGACCAGATGCCAGCTGAAGCAACATGAAGCTCTAGAGACTGAGAAACCAGAGCTTCAGCAGCCCATCAATGAAAGCTCTCCAAGCGTTTGTGAATTGCCTTGCTCAGTGGCAATGTGTGAACTGGTACCAGTAAATAGGCCAGAGGATGTGGAAAGGTCTCTTGATGACATAAAATGATATTCTGTTGGAGAGGTAGGAGCAGAGGCAATGCAGAGAGCTGCCTGCACAGAGCTTAGCTCAATCTAACATGATATCATGATTAATTATATCTCTCAAAGGTGCTTCTTAAAGATATTTTTTTTCCTATTCTAAAGATGCATCTCCCTAAAAAGGTTTTTGTTTGCACATTATCACAGTGAGGGTCCACCTTTTTTTGTCTCCAAATGACTGCTCTTCAGAATTGCACATTGTGCAGGATTTCTCCTCCTTTCTGGCAGCAGATCTCTGTTTTGTATGTCAACCAAAAGAACCTGAAAGTTAGGATCAGGTTTTATTTATTTATTTAAATAGTAGGTGACTCCTATTTTCAGGTGAAAGAGTTTTGGAACTCATTAGCTAAAAGATTTTCATTCTGATTACTGTATTTTTGACACAAGTGCTTGTCATGTGTTTATAATTTCTGGACAGTAAGTGTGAGAGTGGAAATGGCTTGAGAAACAGCATAACCTGTGATTTTGAACATAACAAAACAAAACAAAAACCCTTCCCTGCATAGCCTTTTCTACTGGTATGGCCATGGTCTCTAAAAGAATTTCACTTCAAAATTACATTTGTGATGTTAAACAAAACAAAAAACGGCAACAAAACCCTCAACAACAAAAACAACAACAAAAAAAATAACCACAAAAACACCAACCAAATAAACAAAAAAAACAACTCAGACCACAAAAAATAAATCCAAAACCATACTGAGATGGCCAGCCATGAGTGTTGTATACCTGGTGTGGATCGTGTGCTCATCTTTATGTTGAGATTAAAATATTTCAAGACATTGTTTGACTGTATTTTGTGTCACTTCTCATTTCTTGAGTTCCACAGCTGGCTGAAGAGGTTGGAGAGAGGTTGCACAAGCTTTTCATTCTTGCCACACAAATCTTTTATTCTAATTCCAATAGGACAACTGGAAAATATTTTAGGAGGATGATGAGTTCAACAAATGTATATAAAGGGTAATTTACCTTCACCGTAACTCACAGGATTCTCTCTCAAACTGTTTGAAGAATCTCTAGGATTAAGTCAGGTCTTTTTTTACATCAAAAATGAAAACTAGATAGGAGCAAGAAATAAAAGCATCCTATGCCTGAACACTGTTTTTGTGGTCCCTTACAAGGTAAAAACAAGTTATAAAGGCAATTCAAACAAGAATGGAAAAATTGCTAGTGAAAATTCTCATAACTTTTCGGAGAGCTAAGTTTGGTTTTGAAAAGCATTGTAAAAAATATTAAAATTTATTAAGTACTTTTACATAAGCAACAGCTACGGAAAAACTGGATTTTAGCGAATTCAAAAGAGATGAGTTTCTCTATGTTTTTCAGCTTCTCTGATTTTAGTATGCAGAGGAGGAGGGGTGAAGTACTGTAAGAGTAAGGGAAGTTCTGTACTTGGAGAAAATAAATAGCTTTGTGGAAGATTTTTGTTTGCACATTCTAATTTGATCTGCTTAGAAGTCTCAATTTTGAAATTGCTGTGAACTCATCTCTTTATATCTTTTCTCTTTCCATGTTGCTGCCTTAAGTTCTAAATTATGAAAAACTGAATGTTTTATCAATGTGTCTGCTTACTGATTCAATATTTCTAAAAGTAAAGCTGTGAAAAAAAACCCACCAGAATTTCACCCTATTTGAATATTAATTTTGATATAAATCAGGTTGCTGTAACTATTGAAAAGAAACAGGTTTTAAGTGTTAGGCATTAGAATCTGACATATTTAAACTGATTTCACAATGTAAAAGCTCCTGTGAACACAGCACTAAAAAGAACTATTAGCATGTTTATATCTACTTCTGATATGTGAAATATGCACTTTTTAAAATGAATTTTCATTATTAGAGGCCAAAATATTTTATTCGGTTAACCAACAATCTGCTGATTTTTTTTGGTAGAGCTTTTTTTTCTTCTGAAAACTCAGTGGAACTATTTGCATGTGAAATGAAAATTGATTTTATAAAATTTTAATTTCCCTGTGTAATTCCAAACAAAAGAATAGCAGTTCAAGCAATGAGTATATATGATTAGCTGTGTCTGACAAAACAACTAATATGAGATTTCATTTTCCTAGAGTCTGCAGGAGAAGTTTAGAGCTTACTAAAACTGCCAGCAGATTGTAGGAAACTAGGAAAATTAAAAAGCTGATTTTTTTGTGTCAAAGTTTGAAAAATTGTAGTATATTTGCACTTGCAACAGCACTCCTGCTTCCTATACATCTTTTTAACATAATAAATGGCTATTAAACTGAAATACAGTAAACTATTTTCTTCTAACTGAATATTATTCTCTTATTAAGGGTTCAGTGAAAACATGTATCCCATGCATTCCTTACTACATAAACATCCTTTGCTGTGGAAAACTGTTTACTGGGAATCTTACTCAAAAAAAAAAAAACAAAAAAAACCCAAAAGAAACCAAACAACCAAACAAAAAAACCCAAAACCAACTCTTTTCTTTTTCTTTTTTTTTTTTTTTGTAATTTTCTTTCTTTTAAGGATTCTAAGATTTTCAGGATCAGCAAACTAACTGTGATGCAATTTCAATCACCTCTGATCACCCTGTGATGCCCTGTGAATTTGTGGGGAGCTGTCAGTTCTCATCATCACTAAATATTTGTCACACAGAGTCTATAAACTTGTTAGTTTGAGGATTGTAGCACTCCTGCTCCTAGTTTCACCATCCTCTGCATTTTCTAATGACTTTTTCATGAACTACAGAACTGCAATATTTTTTTCCAATTCAGAGACCATCTTCTGATAAGAAAATGATTTAGAAGACTATAAAATGGATAATATTTTAAACTGCTGCAATAAATAGTCTTGGGACTGCTGGTGAGCCAGAGCCAAGGAATCCATTGAGCTAAACACAATCATTTATCTTAGCTGGATTACATCTGCAACTCACAATAAAAAAAGAAATCTTTTGCATTGTTCGGTTTGTTACGAATTGCATGACATAAGTAATTTGCAGCCCCATATACTCTGCCATTCTAAAAGAATTTCAGCCTCAGATAAATTTAGAATCTGACTTATCAGGTACAATTTTCACGCAGGAAAAGGAGTTTTTATTTGACTCAGAGGTGGAGAATGGAGTAGGGAACGGAGCTGGGAAGGGAATGGAGCCCCAGGAGAGGCTGAGGGAGCTGGGCAGGGGCTCAGCCTGGAGAAAAGGAGGCTCAGGGGGGACCTTGTGGCTCTGCACAGCTCCTGACAGGAGGGGACAGCTGGGGGGTCGGGCTCTGCTCCGGAACAGGGACAGGAGCAGAGGGAACGGCCTCAGGGCAGGCTCAGGGTGGAAGCAGCAGGAATTTCCCCATGGAAAGGGAGCTCAGGCCTTGGAAGTGCCCAGGGAGTGTTGGGGTGCCCATCCCTGGAGCTGTCCCAGGAAAGGCTGGTGATGCTGGTCTCAGGAGAGGGGAGCGGTGCTGGCTGCGAACGAGCCCTGAGCAGAATCGGCCAAAACTACTGTGTGGGATTCCTCAAAATCAGAGGGCTTTGGGCACCTTGCATAAGGCAGACCTCAGAGACAGCAGGATGGTGATTTAGAGCTAAGCAGTAGCTATAAGAGTTGTCAGCAGAAAAATTATACAAGAAGTAGAAAGAAAGGACAAATAGAACAATGGTCAGTGTATTAATGCTTGGGTAGAATACCTCCCTAAGTTGCAGAAAAGTGTATCTGGTGAGATATTAGGAAGTTCTAAGCTTAATAATAGAGCTCTGTGCATTGTATCTTAAGGTTTACAAGCAGGTATTGTATTGGAAATAAGAGAGCATTATTTTAACCAAAGGTACGTGTATTTATAGTGATTGGATAGAACTACTGCCAAGATGCTTTTGCTTTGTGTGATTGGTCAAAAAGCTTTTAAAGCAAGTTGTAACATTAAGTTCTTGGTCTGCTGCCTGGGATGTGAGCTGCTGGCATCTTCCCATTGCCATAACCGTGTAATGAGATGCTAAAAAATAAACAGCTCGAGATGTATTCCTCAGCAGCCCCGTCCCGTTGGTGATTTGTACTTTGTGCCCCGGCTGGCGACTCTAATGGACCCACATCGAGGGACCGAGGCAAAGGAAGAGGGAAGGACCCTTTGCTTGCATCTCCAAGCAATCTTTATTCTTCCCCACGCAGGAGGGCAGCGACACAGGGTGACACAGTAAGGGTTCGAAGTAAAGGCAAGGCAAAAGGGCCCAAAGTAGGGAAAAACCACGACTTAACAAATCAAGGGCGAGATACAAGGAGTATGGAGTGGATATGTGTAAACATTAAGCAAATAGGGAAGGGGAAGGGGAGAGTGCATACCTAATGTGCCAATGAGTGAAGGAAAATATCCTAACTGACAGGGAAACTTCCAGATAAATGGGTGAAGCAAATAATGACAGACAAGCTGCAGGGGCAGGATTTGGAAGATGGACAGGGAAGGATCTGGAAATAAGGGAGGTATACTCCAGGACTGACATGTGGAAAGGTGGGAAAGCAGGTGGAAAAACAAGTTTGGGGAGAGACTATTAGGGAAACTGAACAGGATTGAATAGGGACAAACCATTACAATTATATTAAGCAACTTAAACATAAATTTCAATATCCCACTACTACAAGCTGGAGGTGGGACTCAGAGCTCTGGGCTGGGGACGAGGTGGGCATCAGGCACAAATTGGTCTTGGAGGTCCTTTCCAACCTCAATGATTCTGAGATGATCCTCAAAATATCCCAGTTTATTCAGCTGGATTTTGCAGAGAAAACATTTCAAAAAGAGAATAATTTGTTGAGTTTTCAATGAAAACACAACAGCAGCCTCAGAAGAAATTCAGGGAAACATCCAGGCACTTTGCATGTGTCCAAGCACTTTGCGTGAGACTTTCATCTCCAGGCATCAAATTAACTACTTCTGTCACAACTACTTCTTGCTCTTTCACTTCTCACCCTCATGAGCAGGGCGCATTTGTTAACAGGCTTGTGGTTTTTTATAAAAATAAAACTAAAATGGAATAATGGAAGCAATTAGTCTACAGAGGGATATCTGTGTATATCCAGTATGAGTGTAGGATTTGGCCTCAGAAATATGATTATATTTGTAATTTTAGTAAAAATAGGTATCATATGCTCTTTTTAAGATTATTAGCTAATAGCACAAGAATTTTGCTGAAAAATAGGTCTTCAGATGTCTTACAGATGTAGCTCCTCATAAAGAATAGAGTTACTTTTTCTGTCATGAATGGAGAGAATTCATTATAAATTATTGATAAATAACAATCGTAACATATTATCACTTAGATTTTTAACAAATATCCACCCATCTAAATTGCTAATGTCATCTTTTCTCAGCTTTCTGGAAGGATTAAATTTATATTACAAAATGAGTTGGTTAAAGGATGATAATAACACTTCTTCATGATGTGCTTTTAATTAGAAGTTAATATACTGATAATCAATTTCATCTCTCAATAGTTTTTATATCAAATTAAGTTTGACTGAGATAAGGGAAACTGAAATTATGCCATCAACCAGAATTAGCACAAAAACACCTATTTACATGAGCTACTGGTTTTGTATGCAATACCATATACAAAAATAGGTATTTATATACAAATTTGATAGCATTATCACACACTAAATATAGACATCGTTTTAATAGTTTATATAATATATAATGTAATTTATGTTTTGATACACCAGAAAGACATATTAATCTTTTTATGGTACTTTGCAACCATGTAGCTCCAGCTCTGTTATACCTTTTCACTTGTAGAGGTTTCTTAAAAGACATGAAGAGATTTGTTCACTGTTTAACAGAGCATAAAGATTTAATCATACTCCAGCTAAGTGCAGAAAAGTAGTTTCAGGTTCAGGAACCCCTTGCTTTTGGTACTGAAGAAATAAGATTTCCACATCATCTATTGTTGGGATAACGATCAGCGACAGAGTCTTGCAGAGAATGAAGTATTCAAATAATTTTTAGAATTCAGCGATTGAATCTGTGATATGATGTTTCAATTTCCCATTCTTTGAAAAGGGCTGTTTTGTGCAGCATTACTCATATGTTTCACAGAGAAAACCTGGCTTTCAGTTCTGTGCTGTGCTAGGGAAGAAGAGGAAAATTTGATGTTTTTCTGTCCCTTTATCTATTTATTGAGGTCTTCCCTTCTGGTGTGTTTTATGGGACCTGTGAGGCGGCAGGAGAGTGCTCTGGGGCTGGAATTGCGTTGTGCGTTGTCTGTCCCCACACAGCAGAGCGGCAGCAAGGCACCTCTGCAGGCAGCGTTGTTTTCCCTGTGCACAGCCTGTCAGCCCAAGCTTTCCATGGAGCTGGTTAACTCCCAGCTCCTTCAGGAGCAGCGGCGTGGAAAGGCCGATCCTCTGTCGAAATCCATTCTGAGTTACGTGTAGACTGATTCACCTTTTTTGGAAGGGTCAGGAGGTGGAACCTTTGTGGGTAAAGCCTGTGAAGCTCTTTTGACTTGTTGTTTTGTTGCTAGCTTTGCATGTTTTTGGGAGAGTCAGTTACCCAGAAATGAGTATCTGGAAGCGTTCTCCTCCTGCCAGCAGCGTTGCTTCAAAGGATCGGATGGTTAGATTCCTAAGGAGTGAAAAGCGAGAGGAGTAGCAGTTTCTCCGGAACACACGGCCACAATTTGGAAGGAAGCTGTTGTAGAGTAGCCCAGAGCACACCCCCATCTCCTGAGTGCTCATCTCTCTGCCGTAATGCGCTGTGGGTGCAGTGATGTCCACCTTCCAAAGATCACCCAGAGGCACGGAGGAAGCCAAACAGACTGCATCTCCATAAAAACAAGGTAGCTGAAACACAAAATCTGATGGAAGCTGTTGACCAAAGCCTCACATGTCAGCGCAGGGATTTTTGTTGCCATGCCTCCCATCACACACCCACACAAGCCCACGAAGTTTCCCAGGAAGGCTGACATTTAAGCACACTCAAAAACAGTTTACAGGAATCTCAAACTGCTGCTCAGGGCAAGATTTACAAAGTTCAGACTGCAAAGAGCAGCAGCAAAGCAACCCGCAACCCAAAGACTCAATTTAGCCAATGACCTTTCTGGTAGATCCCTGTTCTTGGATGAAAGCTTGGCATCTGACACGTGGCTAAGCTTCCTGACTTGTTAGGTGAGTTCTCTCTGAAAACTATAAAAAAATCCAGACATCAATGACTCAGTTTAATTTACTTAACTTCGGTTTAATTTCCTCCACTCCACTTGCACAGAACATTATTTGGCTGGGTCCCTTTTCATTTTTGTATACTGGCTATATCTAAACAACAAAATAAAACAAACTGTTAGTACAAATTCTCCTCATTTGACTGATAATGTCAGTTTAATCCTATAATGGGACTAACTCCAGCACTGATGTTTGAATGCAGTTATGGCTTATATTTATAAAAATTAACTCTCAATATGGTGTAATATTTTTATGAGTGGAATGAAGTAATGCTTTTACAATAGCTCAAATATCTGTGCTCATAAAGATTTTCTAAATGTATTCTTTGTTTTCAGATTTTTTTTCATCTCTTTACAGTTATTTACACTTCATTCAGTCTACATGAATCAATGCAAAACAAGCACACAAAAATACACAAGTTCAGGTTAGCCACTGGGAGTATGTGGACATCTAAACTGACACAGACTATGAATTCCAACAATTTTATTGTAAAACCTAATTTTTCCTAATTTGGAGAAGATGAGCATGGCAAAGCAGTTGCTTGGAATTTATGATAAGTTTTATTTATGCATTTCTATCTAATATTTATATGAATTTACTTTCCACATGCATTGCATGCCAAGGGTTTTTGTTTTTTTTTTTTTTGTTTGTTTGGAATTCATACTCTTTTTCATCTCTAGACTTTGCATCTGCTGTACACTGAAAATGTCACGCAAAAAGTATTCTCTCAAACAAAAACTCTGGGAAAAACAGCTCATGACTTGTAGATGTTTGAATAAAACAGTCAGAATTGCCAGTTATTTCTCAAGACCCAGACTTTAATACATTGCCCCATATTGCAGAGCCAAAAAAAATAGTCCTTTACTGAGCATGTAGAGCATCGGTTTGGCTAAGAGACTCTGAACTGTGTATTTTAATGGATTTATTTTGGCCACTAACTCAGGGACATGTCCAAGCAATGTAGATTAGTCATAAGCCTGGAGAAAATGGAAGTGTTTTAGCCACTGCAGCTTTTTTTCTGCTGTTCTGGACACTCCCTCACAGATTGCAGCTGTTGTTCTTATATTCTTCCTCTTTGGCTGGAGAAAGCAAATGCTTTATTTAAAAAAATAAACAAAACAAAACAAAAAAAAATCCACAAAAAAACCCCAAAACACCATGAAGTTCACTAGAACTCCATAAATGTGCATTTCTGTTTCTTGCTTGCATTTTATTCTGGATTTGCATATGTCAATGGCAATAGAGCAGTGGAAGGACCTGCATAAAAATTTCAAAATAAATAAAATAAATTTAACTGTAACTATAATTATAAATAATATAAATATAAAGCCACAGGAGTGGTCATTAAAATGTTTTCTTACTTATTTCTCTTTCTCTCATGATGGCTGAAGTTTTGAAGTAGTTTTTGGGGAGATAGAGGGAGAAATAAGGAAAAGACCAGCCCAAAACTGAGGAAGTCAAACTGAACTGAAGGAACTGATGCCAATGCCAGTAGTATCAAGCAAAGACAAAGAACTAATGATAAATAATAATTATCTATTATTGTTATTAGTTATTAGTTATTAGTAATTATGAGTATCATTACTAATTATGAGCAATAAGAAGATTCGAGCAGGTGATCTCCAGCTCTAGGGAAGAGAAAAAAAATTTCTAAGCATCCTCTAAATTTAACTTATAAGACAATATATGACCTGCTTCAAATCTTATGATTTCCATGGAAAAAAAAAAGACAAATGTTTTTCTATTTTCCTTTTTTAGCACTATTAGAACATCAATTTTTTGAAATGAAGAGAAACAGCTACTTCTGAACAGAAGTTCAGTGACACCCAGATGAATTCCTGCTGCATGGGCACAATGCAGATATTTAAACTAGGAATATTTTTGTCATGGTCAAGGTTTTATTTTGCAGAGTGAATTGTAGGTTTTTTAATGTACTATAAAAATAAATATAAAATAAACTTCATGGACAGCCTAAAGTGTGCTACAACAGGATGGTATCTGAAAACACTGGTCCAATGATTGTAGAGATATTTAAGATTTTATGTGTAAGGTGCTAAAGCTAAATGCAGTGACATCTCATTCCAGAGAAATCTGCTGACATCTAAAAACCTAAATACATATTTAGGAAAATTGTGCACATAACTCTCAACTATCATATGCCTGCAATTGTATTTTCCATCACTCTTATTTTTTTGTTTTTAAATATGCTTACAAATTGTACAGCAAACTTTTTCTGTTCAAATGACACATAATGAGGCTGGATGCAGTTTAAAAATCCCCTTTTGTCTGGCAATAACAGAAAAAAACTATTGATAACAAAAATCTAAATAATAATTTTTTAAAAATGCTGAAAATAGTAAATGATCCATTTCATGAAGGAGTATCAGTGAGGCTGTAACTGTAAGCAAAAGTTTGTGTGTCTGCACTGCAGCAATATGTCTCTGGAGTTGAGAACAATATATTAAAAAGAGTTCTGCAGATTTATAAATTGAACCTTGCTTTTTGAAAAGTATAATCATATATTTTTGTCACTACAGTAAAATGATACTTTCTCAAGCATCTTGTTGCCTGCAATTATGAACACTTAAAAATTCATATTCAAATGAAATGGCCTATTCCTCACTTTAAGTGCAACTGGCCATTATTGCTAATTAACTTGAATCAGAATCCCATACAAAATAAAAGGTCAGCCACTTAGCAATTAAGTTTAAAAACATTTTTGGAGGAAGGTACTATTTTTTTTTTCTAACTCAATTTATAAATAGCTACTCCTCAATGACTACTCTCTAAGTTTTTCATTCCAACATAAATAATGTGAATACTCACCCGTTCCTGGTCATTACAACCCTCACAGAGAAGAACTTCATCCTAATATTTAATCTAAACTTATTTTATTCTCTACTGTGGCATAAAACTCGACCATTAAATATTATTTTTCCTTTATACATTGCAGAATCTGAGAGTTAGGCTTGAAGGGCTGGAAATTCCTACCTTTGAGCAGCCAGATTCCACCTGGACAGTGAATGTTTCACCTGGGGAGGTGTGCAAGGTGTGTACCTCCCTCAGTGGCCCATGCCAATATCCAAAATTGGGGCAGCAGGCCTTATCAACAGAAGGGAGCGGACAGCCTAGCAATAACATTTTCTTTTATTCCGTGCAAACTTTCTCACAGAAGGCTTCTTTGAGGCACTTTTTGATGAAATATCCCACGTCCTGGTCGTGGCACTGCGTCATTGGCGGTTAGGCCGTGTTCAGATCACAGCTCCGTGACAAAGGCGCTGTGATCACACAGCCAAACAACAGCGTGGCTACGGCTCCATCAGTCACTTTTTGTGGCTGCTGAGGGTTTGTGGCGCCATTAGGCCGAAAGTTCTTTGAAAATATACTGAATTAATGGCTCAGGTTTTGAAAAATGAAATTATTGAAATTAATCACACCTAGGTGAATTGCAAAGGGAGAGGAGTTCTAATAACTAAGCGCCATAAAACCAAAACTCTCTGAACTAGAGAACCATTAAATTTTTGCCCCTAATACACTAAAAAGCCCAGAATGTTTGGCAATTGAAAGCCCCTCTGGAAGACATAGTGTCCAACCATCTTGCTGGAGACCTGCAGTCAGCCAGATTCTGACCAGGACCTTATCCCAAGAGTTTTCAGGATAACTCCAAGAATGGAGGATCCACACCTCTCTGGGAAACACATCCCAGCTCTCAGAATATTCACATTTTTTGTCACACCACCTCCGATCTCAGTGACATAAAACATAACTTCTGTTCTCTGAGAAAAATTTCTGTAGCAAAATTCAAATGCAAAAGTAATTTGACTGATAAAACTACCTAAACAAAATGTTTCTGCCAATCTTTTCTTGTTCCTATAGGAGATTAAAAAAAAATTACAGACGTAATTTTTACCTCTGCTGTATTGACAGTTTCCTTGATTAACCTATCTTCAGGAAAGATCAGCTTCTATCTCATTTGCAGTCTTAAGAA
The DNA here is from genome assembly GCA_003676055.1 of Chloebia gouldiae. Lineage (NCBI taxonomy): Eukaryota > Metazoa > Chordata > Aves > Passeriformes > Passeridae > Chloebia > Chloebia gouldiae. Next base: position 191,163 of record QUSF01000057.1, read on the forward strand.
GTGTACCTCTGATTGAGAAATCAATATTATCTTTCAATACACTTTATGTTACTTTTCAAAATTCTGATTGATATTAAGCAGGGGAATAACAGAATCAAAATGCAATGTGATGCTAAATGATCATTCTAATCCTATTAACTTCCCAAAAACTAAAAAAAAAACAGAGAAAGGGAATTTTCACGATTTCTTATTTAGTTTTGGCTTGTGACTTCCATTTTTACTCTTTTGGTCTTTGTACCTCTTTGGATATCAATCTGTATCATGGAATTAAAATTAACAAGAGAAGAAAATTTAATTTAAAAACAAACAAACAAACATGTTGGTAGCCACCAATATCCAAAAGCATGTTGTCTGTCAATATTCAATATTTCAAATTTCAATCTTTATGGTGTATCATAATGAGTAGAATTTTTGTAAGTTTTTGTCAGAAGCTCCTCCAAATCCAGTCAGGTCATTGCAGAAAATTAAAAAAGAATGGGAGGTGGAAACTGTCTCCAGCAGCACTGAGATCAACCTCCAAATTCAAAACTGAAGAAACCAAAGCCTGCCAGCTTTACAATTTCACTGGCAGATCTCACAGAAAGATTTCATTTCAATGCATTCTTCACAAATATAAAAAGAGTGACACTAAAGAATGATTTTTAATATTCTTGCCTTGAGTCACTTAAAAAAAAAAACCAAACAAAACAAAAAAAAAACATGCAGTTTGACTAAGTGATTCTCCTTGAATTCTGCCACAAAGTGCATGAGGACAACAAGATAGAGGCAATAAAATTCAATACTAATCAGGCATCATTAATATGGTGATCACAATTCAATCCATGCTCTTGAAAACGTGAAGGTGATAGACATGGAGACTTCATATAAACTAAACTAATTAACATCATTAAATTTACACAGGATAAGGAATTTTAAGGGACACATTTTCCATTCTGAATTTTTACAAGCACCAATTAAAATAAAATTGTAAGGCCTTAATAACCAGAAATTGAGGAAGACACCATGAGGTTTTTAAACCTGCAATCTTACTAAGCACAATATTAAAGAAAATAGGGTAGAATTTTTTTAGCCGTAGTGAGTGGAAGAGTATGGTTTCTTCTTCTATGTGTGTGTGTGCCCATCTGCTGGAAAACAAGACAAAATTTGTAGCATTGCATTTAAATGACAGCTGGCAAGGTATTAATTGAAAAGTACATGACAAGGGCTGCAATAAAACACACAGGCAATATTCTTCAATTGATGACAGATGAAAAAATCTGGTTTACTGTGAAGAGGAGGATACTGAAATGGGGTTTTTAGGACAGGTTTCAGCTGTCTCTCCAGCTATTAAGGAGCAGTTATTTTAAAATAAAAAGGTTAAGCACTGAGTAATCTAATTATTATGCTGTGCTACACACAGCTGTGGACAAAAATGCCTTCATGATCTTTCCTTGTCTCTGCCAGGAGAAAGAATTCTAGATCTGAGCCCGCTTTCTATTAATATTCTCCAAACCCCTGAACTCCTATTGTTCAGGGCTTGTTTTTTCCCACCACACTTTTGGTTACTCTTCAGAACAGCTACAAATAAATAATTATTTCAGATAAAAGACTTTATCATATTCTGTAATGAAAACATGGAATTATGTGGGACTATAAGGAAATCCTCTCTTAAACTGAGGAAAGTGAACTTATTGTCTTTATTTTTTTCAATTTCTGGGAGATTTATCAATATAGAAATTAATTGTTTATTGAGGGATTTTTTTTTAACAAAATATATTTGGGGTTAATTTATTTCAGTATTTGAATTTCTCTAAGAAAAGTAAATAATGTAAGTTTTTAGGTCTAAATTAAGTTCTTCTTGCATGCTTAGTAAACTGAGAATCCAGTAATTTCCACAGCTTTGTCTCAATGGTGTGTGTTTATATTCTTTCAATTTCCCATCTATTTTTCAAGGCAGCATATTTCCCATGCATAAAGAAATTATTTTAAACTGCCATAGTGCTCATTCAGTCTTCTCTTCTCCATGGCTCAAAATCTTTCAAAGAAACTTTGGGAAAGAGTATGGATTTCCTCATTTTACACTTAATTTACACTGCAGTGATTTCATTTTGCTGAAACCCTCTTTAAACTCTTTAAAGCTCTATACATATTTCCTAATAAAAGAAATGATCCAGCAATCTTGTAGAAGCAGAAAAGCAAGTTTAGTGGAAATATTTTTTTAGCTTCTTCAGTCTGGAATAAATATTTAGCCCCTAGTGTTTCAATTTGAGGGGAATATAATGATACTTTTATTCATACATGTCTTAAAAGCACAGAAAGACGATGTTCATACACAGAAGGACAAAATGCTCAATTTTACTGCAGAATAATCTTGTCTACTAGACCAAAATCACTTTTAACATCACCAAAAGACTGCTATAGGAATTTTCATGTGTATTCAAAGGGTATTTTTTCTTTAGTTCCATTACAATTCTGAAAAAGAGTGATGTAGAAAGATAAGAAACAAAACAAACAAGCACACACACCCCAAAAACACCCAAAATGGAAAAAAATAAACCAAAACAAAAACAAACAAACAAACAAAAGTAAACAAAAACTCAAAACAAGAGAAATCTTGATTAAGACCAGTCATTAACCCCAGAGGGATAATGTTTGGGGGAGCAGGAAATGGACATTAAAGACATGGAATTCTTTGAGATATTTTTAAAGAACTTAAAAAGACAAGTTGAACAGTGTTTAATGCAAGAAACAGAATGTGCAACAATGGCCTTTGAAATTTTATTTATTGCAAAGACAACTGGAAGTTGGAGTGAATTTTGCCTAAATTATTTCCTTACTATGAACTCAAAGAGAGAAGCTTCTCTGCCTTGAATTCTGTTCTCCAGCTGCCTTTTGCTTTGTGGCAAGGACCTAAAGTTATTTTTTTACTTGCACAATTTTCCTAAAAATACAATAATGAACAATAGCAAAAAACTCAAGGTAGGATCATAAAATGAGCTATAAGATACATTTGATCCCATAGGTCTATGAATTCTGTCTTCTCTTTTAAAATATTTCATAGTTATCTACCTTCATGAAAACACTGGCTCCTCATGGTGAAGACAGGACAAAAGCCCGACTGAATTGTCTTTATTTTCAGAATAATGAAACAATGGTTTTCTGTAAAGGTGTTCCAGGCTGTTTCATTAACTCTCTTTACAGGTGGAGATGTCTTAGGAGTTTCTGCTGATCTCTGTAAAATAAAATATCAGACTTAAGTAGTTCATACATGATACAGACATCTGGAAAAATGAAAGGTTGTTCTCAACAAATAAACCAAAAAACCCCAAACCAAACCAAACCAAACTAAATCGGCAAAAAATAATGAATATTCAATAAACTTTGTGCTCTGTATTCGCTCTTTGAAGCTGTAATCCAAAGCCTGTCAAGGAAATAATACATCTTATCAATTAGTAATTAAGGTAGGCCATAAGGAAGAAAAAAATAGCAAAAATAACCCTATAAAATTTCCTATACTTTGTATATATTTGAAACACTTCTGAAAGTATTGTTCTTTTAAACACAACTCTTTCCTTGTGTTTACATATGCGTATTTACATATATCTATATAAAAGAGAGAAAAACAACCTAAAGGAATACACAAAGTCTTTCAAATTGAATAAATAAGAAAAAAACCCACACTCTGATGATATTTGAATACTCATATCTGTACTGAAACTGATACAGAATTACAATAATATCCCACAGAATGCTACAGGACAAAAATGGATAAAATCCTCTGTTAGCGTATTCACATGTATGACTGACTGAAAATATTTTAAAATATTTACACTAAACCCCCAAATCTCAGATAAGTTATGCAATGATAATAACCCCATGCTTCAGGAAAACGAATTAAACTCTGAATTATGATAGTATCATAGTTGCACAGGTATGTATAAAGATAAATTATCTGTTTTGCCCTTTGAATCACTTGATGAGTTCACACCTCATGCTGAAAGGTTTTTAGATTTTATTGCCCTTTGAAGATTCTCCATTCTTGTTTATACAATAGTGGACTACAAATTAGTACTAATGGAGTCATGACAGTAATTCATATTACCTTTAAGTACAGTATGGTAAACACTTAAATTTTTTTTTTTTGTTAATAAGGTAAATGTTCAAAAGCTTGTGGCTTGAGCAAAACCAGTTTAACAGAAAAACGAAAAGCTGTGCATACCAGCAAAGCAAGGAATCCATTCCCCACTTCCCAGGCCCCATCATGCTTGGGGAAACAAGTGCCAGCAGTAAAATATTCCTCATTCCTCATTCCTGTCCCCACTTTATATCCCTAAAACAAGGCGTGTGTGTGAGCGTGCACCCACAAACACACAGGGAAGGGTATAACTGATTATTGTAGTGAATCTCCTCTTAGAACATGTATCTCATCAGATTATAACCTGATTTTCCCCAGGAGAGAAAGAAAGTGGTAAGGTAGCAATGCCAGCAACAGCATCTCCACTACCCCCTGGGTTTTCTTCACATTCCATGTCTCATTTAGTTTCATTTTGATTTTCAATGTAACTGATTTCATAAGAAACCCTCTGGGACTGTGTGCCTCAACTTTTCACTCAGAATTACCCACTGGCCCTGTGAAATATCTATTCCTTCTGTCAAATACATGTGGGGCTTGCTTGCACTGAGACAGAAATTTGTTGTAGATTTCAGTGGCACAATAATAGTTACACACAGGAAAATAATGGTTTTTCTGTTTTGGTCTGTTTTTTGTTTGGTTGGTTTTTGTTTTTTGTTTTTTTTTGTTTGTTTGTTTGTTTTGTGTTTTTTTTGGTTTGGTTTTTTTGGTTTTGGGTTTTTTGGTGGTTTTTTTTTAGGTTTTTTTTTTTTTTTTTTTTTTTTTTTCTTGTGTGTGGGTTAGGGTTTGCTCTCCTTCTTCCTTTTTTTTTTTTTTTTAATGTGCCATAAGATGCTTTTGGAATTAATGGTAACAAAAGTTAATTAGAATCCTTCTGTTGTACGAATCTGTTCTCCACCCAGAAAATACTCTAACCAGGAATAAAGGGACTTTTCAGAAAACAATGTTAATTTATACAGGTTATCTAGTGTCTCATGGGACCTGTACAGAAAAAAACTATATATACACCTAAGAAAACTTTATTCTGCAGTAGTCAAACATTATTTTTTCCCTCCTCTTTTTATAGAAATGTCCTTCAATCATTCTGCTTCTTCTATTATCTGCAGTGAATTTACAGCAGCACTGTCTGTAAGTGGATGACCCTGGTTCATTCCAAAGCCAGGTTATTTTATCAGAATGTCATGTTTGGAAAAAAGTTGTTTGTGTGACTTTGGATGAAACACTCTCTCATAAAGCATGTGAACAGAAGGATAAAGTTAAGATTGATGCCCCAAAAGTGTACAGTTTTAGAAAGGATGGAATAAAAATGTAATGGGGATGATTTTGGTTTTTGCATGTAGTTTGTAGGTGTTATACAGAAAATTAATTATATCTACAGCAACTACAGCAAAAGTGTGTCCACATTAATAACCTACCAATAGGAGTGAAGAGTTTTACCTCATTGCATAAACTTCCAATGTGTAAATTACCTGTTTTTAATGCCTCAGCCCTGGGAGCCAGATGATCAGAGAATGGAACAGCAATTTTCACAATTTTGTTTCCCGATGTCAAACAACTGAGACTCAGATAAGCATCCCTCATGATCTCATGTCCAATCTGCCAAACTCCACACCTAAACTGCTGCTTCTCCAACCTTCTCCCTTTCCTTGTATTCCATCTTGCTCCAAAATTATTTTTCTCACACACGGATATCGTCTCTTGTCCTTACCTGGGCTGTGTTTCACAGCAAAACCTACTTTCCTGTTTCCCCTCCTCTCCTCAGAATTCCACCATTTCAATTTAGTCTCCCACAGTTTTTCCTTCTTCTGCCCCATGACAGTCACATGATCTATTTTTACTTAAACTGACATCATAATGAATTATGGATTAGCAATTATTGAGTTTGCAGTTCCATGCATTTTTAAATGGATTAGAATTGTGAGAATTTAAAAAAGTTTTTTTTTCCTAAAAATTTCAGAAATTTACAAAAATTCAAAATACATTTAGAAAATAAACTTACTACGTTACTTTTAGCAACTTTCAGAATTCTCAAAAGAAAAGAAGATTTAAACACCTTTCTTAAGATTCTTTTACCGATTATAAATGGAAGTTAATAGTGATTTTCTTTGAAAAGTTGCCCACAATCAGAACTCATTGAAAGTGATAATTGGCTTAAAATCAGAAAGAGTCCAATGTAATATAATTAGTTTTATGCTATTCTATGTCGAATATTTCAAACATTACTAAAATAAAAGTCATTCATTGAAGAAGAAACTGGAAGATGGCATTGAAATGCATCTCTCTCTCTCTCTCCCTCTCTTCCAGATTTAGGAATTTAATTTATGGTTATTGTTACCTATGTTATTCCTTCAGAAATGGATAAGACTCTCTCCTTTACTACATACAGGATATTTCCTTAAAAAGCTTAGGTAGGATAAATTATTTTATTCAGACTTAAGTAGCTTTCAGACCCTTCAGTCCAAGCTGATTAAGGTTACATCCCAACCTTGTTTTTCAGAAAATGTCACTAAAATGCCAAATTACTCATCAGTATGTTTATGACAGAGATGAAAAATTGTAGAAAATTTTGTTCATTGAGATCTGTTCATTCTTAAGTAAATTCACTGTGTGAGACACAACATTTTCTGTCAAAACTGTGGGGCAACATGACATGAAAATTGCCCTTGCAGATCAAATTTACCTGTAAATGCTTACCTGTAAATGCTTACCTGTAAATGCTATTTCTAACAGGTGCACTAGGGTGGGAAAAGCCTGGGGAAAAAAAATCAAAAAACAGCAAAATCAGCTGTGTCTGAACACAAAAATCAGTGATTTGAGACATAGCACAAAGAAATGATCATGATCTTATTCCAAGCACTTGTCTCCACTGTGCTATCTCATCTTTTTAATGTATTTTAATATATTGCTGGTTTGTTAGATAAGTCTTAAGTAGTTTTTTTTTGTAGAGATCACAAAAATCCTTCTGGTAAGATCAACACTCCATTTGCCCATTCCCTCCATGAAGGCAAGTGACACATTTCCAGAGAAAGTCCCTCAACCTAGAGAAGGATCTTACACACTTGGTGTGAATTCAGGTTTCTTTTTTGACTGGATCCTTTTTCAGCATGATTTCTCAGGTCAGAAAACAAGGTTGGCAGCACGTCCACAGTTCCTGTTGATAATAAAAGCCTTTCCTTGGTGGGAGAAATACCCTGGGTAAAACATGCACAAGCATCACAAGCTGCAAAAAAGTAAGAGTGTAGGCAAGGCAAGGCAAGGCTAAGGTATATTTTCCACTCCAGATTCCAGAACCTCTCACTTAAACTCTAACTAGTTCTCTTTTTCTTTTTTTTTTTTCTTTCTTTTTTTTTTTTTTTTTGATTTTCATGTCTCTGGAAAATCCTAAACAGGGTCTTTTCCTATCAGGTTTCTCTCAGCCCAGGCCAGGCATCTGTTGCCTGGAATAAAACAGGAAACTTTTCCAGTGTTAAAATTCTAATATCAAAAGAAAGTTTTAACTGAAAGTTTTCAAGTGCACAGAATGGGGATATGAACACCTGATACAGTATTTCTACAATTTTTATAAGGTTAATTTAATTAATTAGTACAGCTAACAAATATTGTCCAATTAGAAGAGCAGTTGGTCAGGTAATTTCCACCCAGGTTCTGCACCATTGGAGGACTCCCCATATCTTTTGCAGCTCTGCATTTTATTGTGACTCTACATTTTATTGTGACTTTGATATATAGTGCAAAACCAAGTGTCCTTGCTAGTCTAAAAGCGAGGCTAAGCACAGTTTCAAGATTGTATTAGTAAGGTTAAGCTATGGGAGAGGGCAGGAAAAATACTGGAAGTTAAAACTATGTATTAATGGTCTACAAGGCTACAAATACATTAAAAATATATTAAAAAGCTAAAAAAAAACTTTAGGCATTCTGTCCATCATGTCTGTGGCAGGTTGACTGCATGACCTTGGTAATGTGGAGCCTTTTTGCCCTCCCTTCTATTGTCTGCTCCAAGCAATGATGAAAGTCCAATCAAAACATTAGGCTGCATGTCAAATGCAGTGTAATGATTTCATCTTGGAGTATTTTGACTGAGCGAGCAAGAGAAATTACTTTCTCTCAAACTGTACCAGATAAATCTCTGTAAAAAGCAGCCTCTCCATCTCCATTGCTAATTTGCTAAACCAATTTAAAATCCTAAGGCAGCAACTAAATACCATTTGTCATTTTAATTTTAAGGTGATGGATATACACTTAAAAAGGCATCACTGTGATGAATGTTGCTGGGACATCTGAGCATCTCCAAGGATAAAATCTAGCTAGCAAGGGAAGACACAAAGCAGGAGATTAGCAATTTCATGTATTTAAAGGAACTCTGTGCCTGATTTACCTGCTCTTAATGCAGTGACATAGGGCTCTTTAAAATAAGCTGAATTTCTGCCAGTCTTTTTCAGTCCCTTGAAAATCAGATTCCAACAGATGGAGCATGTTCTTCAATATGAAAAACTACATCACTGAAAATTTGATATTGATCTTTTTAGCTTTTACATTTTTGAGGCCAGAGGGAACAGATCTTGGGAAGTAGTAGATTTATTTTAGAGCTCAGGTGGCATCCATTTTGTTCTGGCATATCAACAAACATTTTCAGTCTGCCCATCTGCTTCTTTAATCCACTGGATGCTTAAACCAGGAAACATGTTAAGAATGACCTTTTCTGCTTAGATTTATAGTTGCATTCAGATGCTTCTCAGTAATGAAAAATGTTGAGCTGGGTTTTTTTAGATCAGATGAAAACAGATCAGATAGTTCAAAATCTGCATAGTTGCAACAACCTAAGAGAAAAATAAAATCTATTCATCTAGGCTGGACTAAGTCAGATCAGAATACAAATTTGGATAAATATTGCACATTATACAGCGAAAGCAGTAGAATAATTTCTTTATTTATTCAATGCAGTCTTATGTCTGCAGTAACACGTGGTGTTCAACATTAAGTCAGTGAGACAGTGAATCATTATCTGAGTCAAGGTGGTATTTTAAAGTGATGTTTCCAAGTTGGAGTTAAGGTGATTTTTTTAAATTTGTCTTTTTCTTCTTTTTTTATTGGGGTATTGAAACAATACTGATAAATAAGTGCCCATATATGTGTCTATATATATACATATATATTTCTCCTTGGGGGTTGCTTTAATTTTTATATTGGAGGTATAACATTAACCTCATGAAAAAACCATTAACAATACTGAGAAGGAAAAACATACTATAAGGAGGAGCAATGAAATATAAAGAAATAAATCAAACAAATCAGAGAACCCAGATATTGTGGAAATGCACTTTAATGGTTTGATTTTCTCACACCCTAAATTCAAGGGATTTTCACAGCTATCCTCAGTCCAGAGAGCTATTACTAGTTTAGGGAATAACTGGAATTATGGCCTGTAAAGGTGCCGGGTTTTGGGAAATTCTCTCTATTATACACCACTTCTTTGGCTCTAAAGAGACTGAAGCCCATTGGAAATGCCCAAAGAATTATTACCCTTCAGTTGCTCCTTGATTTAAACACTCCATAGGTTATTATAGCAGCAAGGCAGATGATGGAATGGTATAAAATTTGGCAGAAGTCATAGCAATTTCTGTACAGATGGACAGCCATAGAATATGGGAAGCATAAGAAGATCATAAAGAATATTCCTGTGCTGTCTGCAGCTCCAAAGAATCCCCAAAATTGTTGCAATATTTATATAATTGAAGAAATCACTAGGTTGACCTCTCACTTGTAAGCACTGTTGTGTCAGTCCCCAAAATATGCATGACTAATAGAAGACAGAAATTAAAATGAAAATTGCTCAAGTAAGTATGATTAAAATGGAGATGCTCTTTAGATATCATGTTCTTCATCCTGACAGTATTGGTTGAATTGACAGCAAATTCTTTAATTACGAAAAAAAAAAAATAGACAACCAATCAAAAACAACAACAAAAAGTTCCCACCAGAAACAAAACCTATCACTGTGCTTTTGAGTCAGGATTTCTAATGAGAAAGTGTATCTTGGGTGAATATCTCTGATGGTTTGAAGGTTACCTGTTCTAGAGAAAGCTGTCATCATAAATTAGACTTTTTTTTCTGACAACCAGTGCGTTCTCAGAGCATCTCATCCCTCAGAAATGTGTTTCCCACTAGACAATCTTTACACTGCTGTGCACTTACTAATCCCAGATGATGGATTGACAGGAAATTGTAACTCAGAATTTAGTCAACTCTGCTTTTTATTCCAGGCAAGTCATGGTGCTTGTACGATTAAAGTACGTCTTGGCTGCTCCTTTGAATTTCAGGCATCATATGTTTTTATGGTGAGATGATAATTTGTCATCTGGGAAAGAAGGCACTTACATACCCTTACACAGTGAGATTTAGGGAATCAAACCTAGTATGAATGAAATTGCACACAGCAGAGCCTGCCAGCTCATCAGTGATTCAGATATTATACCTTGATCCAAAATCTCAAAGGTATGGGACTTTAAAGAAATGAAGAGAAACAAATATTAAAATGAAATTCATGTTCCCTGAACAGTAAATATTGGTCTTGCCTGGTATGCATATGACTAAATTGGGTACAGAGGCAGATAACTGGGCAGGTAGAAGAATTTTGACCAAAAAAAAAGGGTTTGGAGATTTTTTTTTGTTTCCTTTAGTTTAGCTTGATTTCTCTAATATTTTTCTTAAGAATAACAGGGTTAGAATAGCATAGAACACTATAGAATGCTTAACCCTAAATATGAGTTCATATTATTTCTTTTCATGGAAAAAGTCATCAAAACTGCTTTCCAGAAAACTTTAAATGTTTGTAAATATTTTTGAAACTTCCATTAAATATGGTTTTGCCATTGTAGATCAGTCAGAAAGATAAATTATGCTCCATCTTTTAATTTCAGCTTATTTTTCTAACAGTAGATATGTAATTGCATTAAGTAAAATTTTGCAGAAAATTATTCACTGAGTGAGAGGAATTCTAAATTTCTGCAAGTAACCCCCAGATGATGCAGAGGTTTTCTGAAGAAACTCTTCCTGATTTTTAAAAATCTCCATTAAAAAAAAAAAAAAAGAAGAAAAAAGAAAAAATAGCTACTGCAAAAACTGAGATGTTCCCCCCTCCAGATGAGTTTTCTTTTCTCCAAATTACAACAGGCCAGCCACCTCAGCTTCCCCCATGTGTTGGATAGTGAAATCTTTTAGCACTGCTCTTGCAGTGCTATAGATTATCTTCAATTTGAGTGCACCTGTTTTATAATGGAGTTTACAAAGGTAAAATTCCATCCCAGACAAGTCCAGAGTGGAGCAGAGATGAGTACTCCTCTAATATGAAACCTTATCTTTCAGTGCACCAACATAACTTTTACTTACTTAAAATGTCACCCTCTTGACTTTTTAAATGTCATTCTTCACTCACTTGGAATTTCAGAACACTTTCTGCAGAACTGCTGCCTTCCTTGTTCCCATTTCTGTTTTTTATTTCCTCTTACAATGTGAAGTATTCAGCAGGTGTCTGTGCAAGAGACTTACAGTGATGACAAGAAAAAAAATGAAAGGCTATGAAGTACCTGATAACCCCTTCTTCATTTGGAAATCAGGCAAATTTCTAGATCAGTTTGTTAAATCAAAATTAGGAAGATGAACATAGCCATTCATTCTTTTCCCCCTTCATTCTCTGAAAAATCAAATGCAAAAACCAATACTTTTCAGTCTTAAATACTCAAAGTAGGGTAGAAAGGGCATAGTTTCTTTCTCAGGCTGCACTTTTTAAAATTTCATGTATTGCAATAAAAATGTGAAACCTCAGATGATCCCAGTGGAGAACATAATGAGAAAATTAATATCTGGTGCATTTTTATTGCCCTTAAGAGAATTATAGGAAGACTGACTTTGGATGACTGGTTACTAATTAGTTGGCAGCATTAATGACAAAGTGATTTTAAAAGATTGTAGTGCTAACTGAACCCTGTAAGAAATGACTTTAAATTTGTCCTGTTCTCTGTTTATTCCTGACTCTTGGATTGCCTTTATCTATTTTAAATGGCTAGTTTTGGGCACCAGCTGCTGAGTTCCTCCACTACACCTGTAGAGCTATAACTTTTATTATTCAAAAAACATAATAGTTTTTTCTTTATAATTCATATTAGTAATCTTGATGCACCTCCCAACACTGAATGAGAGGAATATCGTGTGATAAAACGAGAGAAAATGATACAGTGGTTTCAACAACGCAAAGATAGAACTTTAAAAAGGATCATGAAGGTCATGACATTTCCCATTGAAGAAGTTTTGATAAAACAAGGTGGGTTTGGAGGTGTGCCTGCAACCAAAAGTGAAAAGTGTGGCTGTTAGAAAACAGGGTCTTTATATCAAAGCAGCTGCCTAAGCTCACCTTTCCTCACCAAGTGAGAAGTGTTAAAAAATTGAGTTATGATCCTCAGGACATGCAAACAACTGTGTTAAGAACATTTATTCTATGTTTCTGCAAGTTTTATCTTTTTTTATGTGTAGTCTTCAGAGCAGGCTCTGGTGAAATGGCTGACTGGTCAGCATTTCCAGGCGTTAGAGCATTCCACACTGTGTTTTAGATGGTTAATCTTAAAATCATGGAGCCAAAGAATGGTTTGGGATGGAAAGGACCTTAAAGCTCATCCAGTTCCACCCCCTGCCATGGGCAGGGACAATTTCCAGTACTCCAGGGTGCTCCAAGCCCCATCCAGTCTGGCCTTGGACACTTTCAGGGAGCCAGGGGTAGCCACAGCCTCCCTGGGAATCCATCCCACCCCCTTCTCCACCCTCCTAATATCAAATCCAAAGTAGCTGTCAGTTTGAACATAAGAAGCAGTTAATATCTTTTCACTGATTTACAGCTTTGATCCATGTTCTTTACCTGACAATTAAGTCTGGAATGCTGATAAATAATATTTTTTGCCTTTTTTTTCTCTTCTCCCAGCAATGAGTATCCTGTACCTTGTGCACATATCGATGACTGCATCAGGAACACAACTCTGAAAAGTCAAGCCTCATTACCTGTTCCCAGAGGCCCCAGTTGATCTTGATTTCTTCTCCTGTGCTCACAGAATAGAACAATCAATACTCCAGAATAATATATGTGCAATTAACAGGTCTCCTCAGGAGCAAAAATGGCAAAAAATGATGAAGATATGATATCCACAGCAAGGATACAACCTCAGTCAGTGCATTAGCTCATGATGGAATTATTGGTAGTAACTTTTTTATTCTAGCTCTGGGCCATGATAAATCTGAGTTATTTTAGCACAATATATCTCTGATAGAGCTAAGTGGAAGAATAAGTTAAAAGTCACACACATTTTGGAGTTTTTGTTTTGATTATAAGCATTTCCTCAACTGCTTTTCTATGTCATCCTTCACCTCCTGCTTATTATTTTTCTTTTTCCTCATGCAATCTCGTACTGCAGGTTCTCTACTGTGAAAGTGTATTTAATTTAATAGCATCTATAGCTACACTTTCATTCTTTCTGTGTTTCTATTTTTTGGTCATTGCTTTCACCTTTTCTGGCTAAGCTACTGCTCTTAAATAACTTGATTTAATTTCTATCATAATCAGTAAAGACTCCTATAAAGTCAGTGTCTCCCTGATAGTACTCAACAAGGATTGTTTCTTCCAACCATTACATTTTTTTTCTTTCCTACCTTTGCCATGACATTGTCTATGTTTTTCAATTAAGCATAGAATCCTTTTCATCTTATATTTTTTTCCCCAATACCCACATCTTTATATTTCAATTACTGGTTATCATTTCATGTTGTGATGACATGATATTACTTTTTTTTTTTATTAATACTCTTATAATACACTTATCCAGTCTAATTTAATTATATTCCAAATTTTCTTTTCCTACTTTGACACCAGAAGGCATTGCTAAGGTCTCATATGAGAAACTATTAACATGTTTAGCGAGAAGTCTTAAGTCCAGGAAATTATATTTTAATAAGCTAAGTCATCTGAAAAAAGTCCCTTGCCTCTCATTATAATGTTCAGGATTTATGAAATAGAAAATTACTAGATTTTAAATATACTTAGATTCCCAGAGTCCTTTAAAATATAGTCTGAGAAATTCTTTTGAGCCTTCACAGAATCAGTCATGTTATTAAAAAATCAGAATAACTGTTCTCAGTACATTGCTTGCAAGTGTATTATATCCTAGAGGAAATAACAGTTTGAATGCATGTATTTCATTCTCTTTTTCAACAAAACTTTATCCCTTTTCTTTCATAGTTCTCAAAATGAAAAGCAGAACATTAAACTCAAGTAATGCTTAAATTGAGGAGTTGTGTGTGAAGACAGCTAGTGCAATTTAAATGTTGTGTAACTCAATGATGTAAAATTTAGTTCTAAAAAGGAATATCTTGTTTGAGACACGTTTTTACATTCTTTTGCCAAGTGACTTTCTCACTGAGTCATTTCTAAGCGTTCTTGAATGCAGCATTGCATCTCATACTGCCTTATTTTCAAAGTCTGTGCAGCAAAAGTCACAGACTGGAAGTAAAATGTATGTGTGGGTGAAAATTGCATCTTGTTAAGCAGATGTGACAGCAAGTTAATTGTAAGGGAGTATAGGCAGTCTTTTCAATTCAAGTGCTAATTATTTAACTATAATAACTTAATGGTATTATTTATTTCCCAGTAATTTGTTTTTTAATACTTTAAGCAAGATTTAAAATTCCCAGTTCATTTCACAATGATCACTCCAGAGCTTTTTGATCTGATCTGTACCCCTACAGAATTATTTTCTCTTCTATGACCTTGGAAAAGGCAAACAGCTGAAGTTGATATAATTTGAACAAACTACAACTGCATTCTGATAAACCATCACAACACTCTGAGAAGATGATTGCAGAACTCAGGCAGTGCAGAGATGCAATTCCATGACCACCTGGAAAACTGCTTCAGCCATGGTCATGGATATCAAGGTTTGTCACTGACTCCTCTCCTCATGACCTCTGCTCACCCACTGCTCTGTATGAAACAGAAAGCAAATAACCATTTTTACTCTTCACTTCTGCTGGGCCTTGAAGGATTCAGTTCAGACGTCAACAGTCCAAGATGAATCTGCTAGAAGGACTAATTTATTTCCAATGAATTGGTTAGTCCACAGTACTGGGTTCTCAATGAATTCATGGTTCCCACACTCAGTGGATTATTTTACCTTCCCTCCTTCACTGAATTATTTTACATAAAAGTCTGAAACTGTTGTTTCTGGAAAAAGTGCTACAGTTTTTTACACTTCTCAGCCAACACACACAATGATTTCAGAGGCTGTTGCACAATATTACCCTTGGCTGGAATTCCAACCTCTCTTTTCAATGAGACATCTGCTCTGACATCATGTTGGGTCTTCTGAATTTACCATATTGCCTTATCTGTGTTTGCATAGACTTAAAACACAGAAACTTCATGCTCTCAGCCAGTCAGTGACCCATTGAATCATATATTTGCTCAGTAATATTATTCATTCTAAGGAAGGTAATAAATCAAGAATGCAGCTATTTAATAAGTTTGATGAGTCAAGAAAAATCTTTTTGCTGGAGGAAAGAAATCCATTGTCCATTTTCTTCTTGATACTTTTCTGAACAAAGAAATTTCTTTGAATGTACAGAGCTAGGTCAGAATGCGGAATTTTATTCTTGCTTTTATCATTCATTTTTTAAAAGAATTGTAATTATCTGTAAATAAAATAATAAATAAAAATCTGTTGTTACCATGAGATAAATCATAAATCCCGTAAATAAAGACACTTTTTTTTTTCTTCATATCTTTCTGTGAGATTTCTAATAAGGGAGAAGTTATCATTAGACTGTGGTAGTTTATATAATAGTCCTTTTCCTTGAGATCACTAATGAGACTTTAATTTACAATTGACTATTGTTCATGAAGCAGTGTGGTTTAGGATCTTGTTTTGGTCAGGACATTAGAAATGGTCAAATGTGATGGTCAAATGTGATGGTCAAATTACAGAACAAGCCAGGCATTGAAACATTTCCTTGTACATGCAGTTATCTGTCTGAGCATTTGTTTTTAATCAGTGCTACATTTCTCTTTCTCAGAGTATGACTTCTTTTATTTGTGGACATTTATCACACTTAATTTCTGGCAGACCAAGTGCTGAGCAGGCAATACACATTTATGGTGCAGTGTTCTGAAAGGAGAACATGGTCCTAAAGGAATATGTCCATATCTAACATATATTATATATATCTGAGAATTGCATAAGTGTCAGTTTTATATTACATGGGACTTTATATTATATGGAGAGATATACACATATGTTACACTTCCACTGAAGGCAATATCTGCATCATAACTCCTCTGAAGTTAAATGAATTCACATATTCTTCATTTGTTTTTCACATCTGCATTAGAAAACCTAAAATAATTTTGAGACAACCCTGAAATAAAGTCATCACCCAACACAAAGCCCATATTATTCTGTGTGGGAGTTAATTCTTCCTCTAACTTAGATATTGCAGTGCTGATACCAGCTTCCAGTTTTCTTATTTCTTTTACAAGATACTATTCCATTTCTTCAGGAACTTGCTAAGTTTCAATACATTGAGCAGGGATTGTTCATGCTATACATGTACTTAAGATATAAACACACTTAAATAACAATATTTAACTATTTTAGAATGTGATTCTTATCAGTTCAGTTATATCTAACAAACACAGACTGGAGCAACTGATTGATCATTTCAAACTATGATTTCTTGTGTTTGGTTTTGTACAACTGAGTTTTCACAGGAGGGACTGAATATTTTCCAACATGTTGGCTTTGTGCTGGGAAGCCATCTGTTATCTCTGTGAAAAAATATGGTCTAATTTGGTCAGCTACAACTTATCTCAGTTCTTGCACACTGTGGTCTTTCACAAGCACACATTTTAATCTGTTGCATTTTGATCATGATCAGTATGGATCTAATGACATGTGTGTATAATTAAGGACTAAATAGCTTTTCATCAGGATGAAGACTACGCTATGTTATCATCAAATTTCCTTAATTCTAATTATTTTTAAAATGCAATGCCTTTTTAAAACAAGAGAAATCTCTTGTAGCAATAAACTGTTTCTTGACCTTGATATAAAAAAAAAATAAAAGTCTGTTGGCTTAGAATAAAGTGGATATATCTATTTCAGGTAATAAACTTAGGTTTTATCTTTTGTTCCCATGACCTCACTTCACACAGTAAGTCACAGAGACTGTAAGCAATATGTCACAGGCTGAAAGACAAAACTAGCAAGAAAAATATGAAAGCAAACCACAAATCAAAGCCTTGGGTGTTGATGACTATTTCCTAGTATTTGTGCATGTCATGGTTCCTCTACTAATGTTCCACACAGTGCTACACTTTTTAACTCTGTTCATAGCTCTGTTAGTGAAAAGAATCAATCCAAAATTTTGCCTGTGTTTTGGTGCATCTGTTGCAGTCAGGTGTTTTCCTGTACTTTTCTCCCTCCTCAATGCATAACTATTTAAGTCTACAATCCCAAAACAGGCCAAATATAAGTGCAACCATCAGAACTTCACTGTCACTGGGGAGCTGGATAGACATTTTGAGAAGTGTTTATGTTGCTACTGAAGTTTATTAAGCCCATAGACTAAAGGACAAACATTAGGGTTCCTATCCACAGTAGGAGTCAGATTTTTACATGGAAATATTTATAGTTCTAAAGTAGTCTCAAAGCTTTCCTAGCATGTAATCTAGTTCTGGCACAACATGCTGTTCCAGGGTGAAAATAAACGAGCCTCAAAGGACTTGGTGCCTCTTGGTAGGTCAGCATTTCCCATTGTCATCATGTTCTTGTTCTAAAAGTTCTAGCTCAAAATATTTAAACCCTTTTTTTCTTTTTTTTTTTTCCCCAGCCATAACATCTTTTATAACTCCTGTAAGATTTCACCTACTACATTATCAGTGATGTTTGAGGTATATTTCCTGTAAGCGTTCATGCTACCTACCAAAGATATTTATTTCCCTCTTGTTTCCATGATGCTGAGAATTACAACTTAGATTTCAGCCCTCTCTGAAATGTGTTGTGACCAGTTACAGCTGAGTGTCACCATCCTGAGCCTTCATTGTCATTGAAGATTACATCTTCAGCAGGTGTTTTGGTATTTCTCATTACTCTTTTGTAACATCTGCTTTCATATCCTTTGTTTTAGAAACTGCACAAGTCATTAAATCCAAACAAAAATCTTAGGTTGAAGTACAAGCTGAACATATAAAAAGATTTGCAATCCCTTTATTGAACATATACAAGACTATTTGACCATGGGAATAATTGCATTGAACTGAAAGACACCAACACTTTTTAAAACTTTTTTATTTGCTGTGTTTTATAGAGGAGCTGAAACATCAGAGATATATTTTTTTAAGAACTGCATGAATCAACACTAATGATGTTTTCATGTGAATTCCTCTATTACATTATGAGAAGAAAAGGTCCTTGCAGAAAAATAATATAAATTCACATCTGATTGGTGTTTATTTTTAATTAAGGAGGCTTCAACTGAACTTTCTTTTTTATGCTACAGAATCAGATCTCTTCCCAGTGTGGTGGGAGTTTTTGGGTTTTCTTTGGTGGGGCATTTCTGTGGTTTTTCATTTGTTTGTTTGCTCATTTTGTTGTTTGGTTGGGGAGGTGCTGGGGTGGGAGGGAGAGGAGTTGTTTGTTTGTTTAGTGGGGAATTTTATTTTTGTTTGGTTTGGTGTTTTATTTTTTGCTTATTGATGGCATTGTTGATTTTGGAGTTTTGAGTTTTTTGTTTGGTTTGGGTTTTTGTTGGGTTTTTTTTGTATATGTGTCATATATATGTCTATAATGTATAGTGGAAGTAGAAGAAAACCTTTTTATTTATTTCCCTGAACATAGACTACATTTATTTGATGTTCTGCCTCAACACAGTTAAACCTTATTCTGAATCACATAATGTAGCAAATAATATTTGACCTATGACTTCTGGTTATTTCTAATCAGAGCCATTCAATCTATGAAAGTGATTGTCTGTTCAATACTTAGATTTTTTTATGTTCTCCAGTTCTTCATCAGTAACAACATATTTAAACAAAAACCTTGAAGTAAAACTTTCATAATATGACAGATCAAAATTTAAAGTGTTTTTAAAGATGTAATTTTTGGAAGGTGTATTTTGTTCATAATGGCGTTTTAAGCTACATTAGTTTAAATGAAAGTGAAAATAATTGGGGGAAAAAAAAAGCCCAAAATCAACACAAATCAGGAAAGACTGGCAAAGAAAACTGTGATGGTGTATTATCAATTATAACTCAATGTGTTTGATTAGAGACCAAGTTTTATAGGCAAATCCAGTTGATTCTGTCAATTACTTTTTTTTCCCAGTTGCATACCAAATATATAGAGAAAGGATTATAGTTCCAACAGCTCAGTTGGAAAGTGCTCTCACCCTTTGAAATTCATCAGGGCTGTGTCCTCCTCATGCTGCACGGTCCTTTTGCCATTCCCATGGTTTCTTGCTGGATTTATTAGAGCTTGGCTGTTAAATACCCACAGAAACCTCCAGCACTGCTCAGCTGTCACTGCTGGCTGGGGCCATGTCACTGCCCCTGCCACAGCAGGGCTGTCCCCAACCCTCCACTCACAACTCCCAAGGGCAAACACTCAGGTTTTCCTGGATTATTCACTTCCATACTCTGGCAAACACTTGTCTGTAAACTGACAAGGGTATTTCGCTGTCATATTTCCTATTGAGGCATCCCAATTTTCAAACGTGCACAAATCCCCTCATGCAAGAAACACACTGCATCCTGTCCAGACTTCATAATTTAATATCCAAATACTTCAGTTTCTGAAGCTTTCAGAAAGTCTGTGAGAAGTTTTGGAGCTCTAATCACTTAAGAGACCTGTTGTTATTAAGTACCATCTATTTTTCATTTTGGAAGCACGGAAAATGAAGTAGGAATGTCTGCAGACTGTGAAGTTTAGAGACATTTCTTTTATGACTAAGTTGGCTGGCATCTGCCAAAAAAAAAAAAAAGCCATTGAGGTTCAATTACACAGTTTGAGGTTTATCATGTAGTTAGCCGAGGGATGCCACTATTTGATGCTGACAGAAATAATCTATGAAGGACTTTCTGTAGCCCAAAGACTTGTGAAATTGTTCTGATCAGTTCAGCTTTGGTCCTCAATCAGCTGAAGATCATCCCAGAAAATGTCATCTTTGCCAAGAAATCTTTGCTTCTTTGTTTAGTTTATTTGGGTTTTTTGGGTGTTTTTTTTTGTTTTGTTTTTGGTTTTGTTGTTATTGTTGTTGTTGTTGTTGTTGTTGTTGTTGTTGATTTTTTTTCTCTTTGTTTGATGGCTTGGGTTTTTTTGCTTGGTTGGTTTGTTTTGTATGTTTGTGTATGTTTGTTTGTTTGTTTGTTTTTGGGTTTGGGGTATTTTGGGTTTGGGGTATTTTTGTGTTGTTACTTTCTTTTGGTTGCCTAGTTGTTTACCCTTAAGGAAAAGTCAAAGCAGCACAGGAAAGAATTCCTGAACTCATAGAAGAAAATTACAGCCTGCCATGATTGCATCAGAAACATGTTGCCCTTCCTATGCACACAGGAGTGACTTCTTAAAACCAGACAGAAAGGAATTCACTGAATGACCAGGCTGGAAGAGACCTTAAAGATCATTGAGTCCATTCCATGCCCCAACACCTCAACTAAACCATGCACTGAGTGCCACATCCAGGCTTGTTTTAAACACATCCAGGGATGGTGACCACCACCTCCCTGGGCAGCCATTCCAGAATTTTATCTCCCTTTCTGTAAAAAACTTCTTCCTTATATCCAACCCATATTTCCCTTGCTGCAGCTTGGGGCTGTGTCCTCTGGTTCTGTCAGTGCTGCCTGGAGAAAGAGACCAACCCCACCTGACCACAGGCACCTTTCAGGAAGAGGCACTCTCAGTGTGTCATTGATCCCTTATTTCATTAGGTGTGGGTCTTGTTAGCATTCAGGAACACACATAATCACAGAATATGATTATATGCTGGTGCTTTTATTGAAGATCTCTGGGAATCAGGGGTACAGACCCAAATCTGACTCCGACGTGGCTTTTGAGCTGAACATATTGTATATTATATCCTTATATAACTTACCTATTAATTATTAAACTTATCTTATTCTATTGTATACCTTGATCTCATTCAAGCCTGAATTTCTTGTGATCTTTTTCAAGCCCCTGACCACAGTTTCTCATTTTTATTTTATGATTAAACAGTAATTATATTTAATTACTAAACAATCACCACATCTAACAATTATGTGGTTTATCATACACTGGTAACACAGGTGCAGTTCTAGCAAGTATGAGGCCTGTACTTTCTCAGAGTATTTTTCCAGGGCCTACTAAGCCTAACTTTCCTTCTAACTCCCCAAATCCCCATGATTTTAAAACTCTTTTACTATCAGTCTC
Source organism: Chloebia gouldiae (assembly GCA_003676055.1). Taxonomy (NCBI): domain Eukaryota; kingdom Metazoa; phylum Chordata; class Aves; order Passeriformes; family Passeridae; genus Chloebia; species Chloebia gouldiae. The sequence goes on from QUSF01000057.1 coordinate 212,766, forward strand.
ACCTTATTCCCTCATTTCAGCTCACACCAACAATTAGCTGAAGCAGATGGGAGAAGCTGGAGTTTTCCTACAAAGGACAAATTTCTGGCCTCCCTGCCGGAGCAGGAAGCTTTAATATTTGAAATTCTCATTCTTCGTGGCAAGTTTTCAGTTGGTTTAAAAAAAAAAAAAACAAAACAAAAAGGAAACCTGTTCAGCTGGAGGCATTCACAGCCCTGATCAGCAGGGTGGGGATGGGTGCTCAGAGACCCCAGCTTTTACACTTAGGGAATCCACACTGGATGGAGCAGAGGGTCAGGTCTGAAGAGAAAAAAATGGTCTTGACTAAAATTCTCAAGCTGCAAAGTATTCTTGACTGTCTGAAAAACCTGAAGCTGCAAGGGGGTCTTGATAGTCTGAAAAATTTACCTTCAGCTAGTCCACATCATCTACCACAGTCTGCATTTAATAACACTCGACCTAGGCCTGGCCTGATACTTATTACTTATCCTTTTTAGGGAAAAAAAAAAAAAAAACAAAAACTGAAAGAATTAATTTTGTGTTGTGGGTGACTTACAATACAATGCTGACAGTATTTGCTGCATGCCTTGAGGTGAGAATAAAAGGAAAGTTTGGGTAATTGGCCATGCAAGCAGATTTTCCAGAGTGCTGTCAAGAAAACAAGGTGATCCACAGAGGGGCAAACCTTGGGTGGTCACCTCCTTCACCTCTTGAAGCCAGGCTTCACAAGAAAATGCTTATTTAAAACACTGTCCAAAAGTGTATTTATAGATGTTACAATTAAAAAAAAAAAAAAAGAAAAAAGAAAAATAATAACAAAACAGAAAAATTGTACTTCAGAAGCATCCAAAGGCTGAGTAGAGACAGACACAGTGTTTAAAGATATAAACAAGTGATAAAAACTTATAAATATCTTTAATTTAAAGTGCAAATTCAACACAATTACAGATTTATAAAAATGAGGTGAATACGCTGAGGCACAAAATGAGTAGAATGTTTTTAACCCTAGAGTAGTGAATTCCAGAACCAAATGTAATGATATTTAAGATCTTTGTCACAGGTTTTCTATTTTTATATACTGCAATATAAGTGTCACAAAAAGATATTCGGGTTTAAAATATATTTTTTTTCAGTTTATGGCTTTACTTAAAATCGGAATCTGTCTCAAATGATTTCTGGCTGTGAAGATAAAGTATTCTGAATGCACTTTTTAGATCTGTATTACTCCACATGGGATAAAGAATGTAAAAAATTCCTACATATTTGTTGGAACAGAGTCTGGAATACAAGAATATTTTTGGAGCTGAATGCTTTAATTCTTAGTTTGTGAAGAACTTGACCACAATTTGGTTCCTATTTTATATTTCAAAGGAACTTGTAAATTTTAGAAAATAATCTAACATCTTGAAAAAAAAAATTCTATCCAGTATTGCATAACAATCACATTCTGAAGTTTCTTTATAAATATAAGGTAAAGTTTCTATGTAGCAAAAATTGAAATAAAAAACGGTATTAGCAGACATTGGTGTACACTAATATTTCACTCATAATTAAGGGATCCTGAAGTAAAGGAGACTAAAAATTTCATTCATCATTTATGTCCCATCCTGTGATCATGTGTGACACTTCATAAATATGAAATATTGTGGACTGATCTGTGTGAGTCATGGAACTTTTCTTCTTTGTGAAGAAAAACCATATATAAATTTAAAATAAAATATCATATATGCTTGACTCAGGGTGATCTAGTTTAAAAAAAAATAGAAAAACAAATCCAAATTTTTATACAGAGTCTTCACATGCACATGCAAAAAGAGGACACATGCAAAAAGAGGAAAGTTGATAGAGAATGAAGAATGAGAGTTAAAAATGACTTAAGCTCTGGTTTCTGTCTATAATTTAAACCCTATAGTGGAAGCATAAGTTCTGTGGAGTGTGCTGAATAATACAGTTGTTTGTTTTGTTTTTTTTTTGATGATGTAGCATTGCCTTCCTTTCACAGAGCATCCTTACCAGGGCTGTGGCTTTGCTTGCCTTTCACATCTGTTACCTCCTGAAGCTGTGGAACAGAGCATATGCAGGTGAAGTTGTTTTCAAGCTGCATAAAATATTGTCTCTCCAATGTGCAGTTATTTTCTTTTATTTTTATGCTACCTTAAGTTGAAGACTTTGCTAGGTGAAAAAAAAAGGGAAAAAAAAAAACCACTAAAAATACTCAGAATTTTCAGTGAAACTGTAAAAAGAATGACATCAATGCAAGTAATTACTGAGCATGAAGTACATTGCTTATCTTACTCTCTCAGAAATCAGGTGGCGAGAAAATTTCCCCATTCCATCCATTTGGTGTTCCAAAAAAGTATTCTGCTCATAAAAACACTATGGGTCTCCAGTGGCACTAAAGCTTAATGTTGCAAAATATGGTTATTTGAAATGCACTGAGGCCCTTGCCTGATTTTATTTGTCCCTTCCTTCACTTCCTTTTCCCAGCAGGAGCTGATTTTTCTTTTGCAAGATCAAGTTGGAATGTAAATGTTTATTAAGTGCATATTCCAACCCTGCAGTCAGAGGGGAACTGCTGCATCTCGGTTACTGTAGGTGCCTTTGTATCAGAAACTGCTTTTGCCAAGGGCTGTCTGTAATGAAAGAACCAATGACCTGTAAATTATAACTAAAATGCTCAAGTTGGTCTTGCAGATGGATGCTTTTGATTATGGTCTACAGTATCCAAAGTTCAATTTCTATTTAAAGCAAGGAGCTTTAAGGTTCTTTGTATGTATGTGGGGTTTTGTGGGTTTTCTTTTTTTCTCTTTTTTAAGATTTGAGATTTAAGTGCATTGAACAAGTATTTCTGATTTAAATTTTTATTGAGAACATATATATAAGGAATTATTCATGTGCACTGGCTATTTGCTCTGTCAAAACCAGTAACCATACAAAAGACAGAAGAAAAACCAAGCACAGACCTAAAGATACAGCTGGAACCAGTGAAACTACAGAACCCATCTTAAAATATTTGGTGACCTTTGCACAATTTATGTCCTGTTTGTATTAAATGTCACTAATTTTGCAGGAAACCCCTAAGTTCTAGATAGTAAGTGCCGAGTTGTAAACAACTTGTGATTTTGATCTGCTTTCCAATTTAATTAAGAATTCATGAGCATCCTGAGAAAAGTACAGCCAGCTAGAGGCAAGTCTGCACCTTTATTTTCCTCCCTCTGATCTAAAAACAATCAGGTACCTGTGCAGTAGGACAGCCAGAGGGTTAAATGGGTTAGTAAACATCCCATTATCAAAGAGGGAGAAAGAAAGAAAGGTGATAGGACCAGAGAAACTTGCGGAACCAGAAGAAATTACTCCAGAAAGACCAAGTCAAAGTTCAAAAAATTACTGGAAATACAATGCCATGGTTTAGCTGACATGTGGGTGATAAGGCAAGCATTGAGCTTGATGATTTCAGAGGTCTTTTCCTACCTAAATGCTTCTGTGATATTCTGAAACTGCCTCTGAGATCAAACAGAATTAATGTTACAGAGATGTTCTGGGTGTGGCTGAAAAGCACAGCAGGAGAAATCAGAGGCACTATGAAATAAAATTATTTTTACAAGTTTTGTCTTTGTCGAAGTTTTTTTAAAGTTATTTCAGCCTATTAATGTTATTTGAATAATGTTACATTCTAATGGTGGGAAAAAGATGGGTGGGACAAGCTAGAGGAAAACCTTTGAAAATGTTTTAAAAATTCTTTTCATTACATCCAGTAAAGATACCAAATAATGGCGAACAAAATGTAAGTCTAATTTGTCACTAGCCATCAGGCAAAATGTTTGTCAAGAATGCTTTTAGAACTTTCACAGAACAACAGAATGTTTTTCCTCTTAATTATTCTTATAAAAACAAAAAAATTGAAAGGCAAGTGCAGGACAAATAAAAGGTGACAGATTGAGAATTATCTGGAAATAGGAAAAGATAATCAAACATTCAAATTTGAAGGCAGAAGACATTAATGTTTTGCCTAAATCTCATTATAATAAGTCCAGTGCTATTTGTTTAGTGAAGTTTAAAAAATGAAGTTAAATTCAGTTAAATTCATTCATGTATTTAAGAACATAGAACTGGGTCTAATCAAAAGAAATTCTCAGTCATCCACATTCTGACTGATAGTAAAGTTTCCTTTTGCATGAAAAGTGTCTTCTGTCAAGGCTAAAAAGAAATGTTTTCCTGCAATAATTATATCTCCTCAAAACACTATTTAGTTATTCTTATGAAGGAATTTTTGGTATTAGCAACTTTCTTTTATTGTTCTGGTTTGCTCATCTTTAAACAACAAAAGCTGCAATTCAGAAATCATGAGAGGAATCTGAAGTGTTCCTCAAACACAGACAAGTCTCTATAAAACTAGTCCTATGTGTTTGTACATTTGGGCCAAAATGCATCATGAAATACACCCTGCCTGAGTTTGGAACGGTGACTAACTGTGCATTCTGTTACACTGCAGAGCAATCTCAGCTTATGAAGCAAGGCAAACACCCCAACATGTGGAATTTATGTAAATCTGAAGGAAAATTCCCTTATGAAAAAAAAAATAAATAAAGGAAATTTTTACCCCATGAATCTGTGCCATAGGAATGCCTACTTTTTGTGATTTTATAATTCTGTTATACTGCACTCACACAGATTCCCTACAGTCAAACAGAGTGAAACAAAAACAGTGAATGGTCATTCATCCACTCCACAAAGAGATGTGAATCCACAGCTGTTCCCCAAAGATGATGAATCTGGAAACAACCAGGATGCATTTTCTTTGCGGCATGCTCTGCTTCAAGAAACCCTCTCAGCCCTTTGTGGTGGGAAGGTTTTGTGACATCAGGCATATCTAGAAACTGCACAGTAGAGGATCCAACACCACTCCCTTTCCTTTTCATCCAAGTTGAATTTTGTCATGGTTTTGTTCCTTCATTCTTTGTTTCCTCATACTCCATTGTAGTCTAGCAAAAATTGCATTGTCTCTTATTTTTGTGTTTCAGCTGATATAGCTAACATTTTTTTTCTTTTTTCCACTTTTTTTCTTTTTATTCCTTTTTTTTTTTAACTGCATTTCATGTGGTGGAATATATATTTTAAATGTCTATGGAATGCAGTTTTCATCTTTGTGTAATTTTTGAACTGCTAAGGTACAGAATGGGCAAATTTGCCCAGGCTGGTACAAAATGTGTGTAATCTGAAGTACAGAGTGAAATATTTTTACAGTCACTTAGTTTGTCTTCACTCCATTATTGAACACTTGCAGTTTAGAATGTTAGATTTCAAAAAAAAGAAAGCGCCTGGAAATATAAAAATGTCTCAAAGTGGCTAGGAGGCCACTTATTATTTAGGTTGTTTCATTTTATCACTTTATGGACCACAGACAGTAACACTCCAGTAATCCTACACGGGTTAACAAACTCTGTGCCAACGCTGGGACTACATTGTGCAGTTTCAACAGCAGTCAACAACTGGATGTGGTCAAACAGCAGCTAGGAAACAGAGATGGAGGAATTAAGAGATTGACTCCACTAGAATACACTTCAAATTAACCCAATTAACCCCAAACTGGCCCAGGATTTAAACGGAGGAAGCTTGCACCACACAGAGGAATTTTTTTTCCATTTTTTTAATGATCGATTCATAGATAATAAAAAATAAAAATTAATTATATTACAGTTCATGCAGATTTCCACTCAACTAAAATTATCTTCTACCTCAACAATTACTTTTGACTAATGTCACTAGGGGAACAATTAAAATTCATTTCATGCTGCATCAGGTATGAAATGCCACTTTATAAGACAAGATTTTTCCAAAGCTCAATGATACTAGACTAATGTGATTTTTTTTCCGAGACACAGTTCTGTAGATATAATCTTTGTGAAATTTGATAAAAAGAATGTAATATTTACTGTGCAGGAATAGCATCAATATAAATACTGGGAAAATCAAAATGGAAGTTATATTATCCTGAATGACCAAAAAAACTCTCAGCTGAAAAGGTTAATAAAATTAAGGATGGAAATTGGTACCAGTGCTGTAGAAGAAAAAAAAAAAAAAAAAAAGCAAGGTCCGTTCTCTCCAGTATTTTAATGAAGAAGCCAATGAATCATCATTGCTCAAGTTATGGGAGATCTCAGGGCATTGGATTTCTTTTTTTGTTGAGATCTAAAAATGGAGCTCACGCTGAACCACTATTTATTCCAAATAACTGTTTACAAAAGGTTTCAGTTAACTTGGCTGAAGTTATCCAGTGAAGTTCAGACACTCCTGAGCACTTAACAAATCCATATATTTCAGATGCGGGGGGTAGGGTTGGAGTACAGCAGGGATCACAATTCTTCCCTCCAACAAGGGAACTTTCCTGTGTTAACACTAAGACTCGAAGGCTTGTGACAACATATTTTCATTGTATTTCTTCAAAAAGCAAGATGAAAGCTAATACCATAAAATTTTCTCCTGCTCATGTGTGACAAGGAACTTGTAAAAGGCTGTGGTTATTTACTTCTACCCTTAATACAAGTTGAAGGCTCTGCTTTCCTCAGTTTCCTAAAAAGTTTTCTGAGGTTTAGGCAGAAACCACTTCCATTTATGGATACAGCAACCTTAATTTTATTTCTAAAGATTTGCCTTTAGTTTTCAGAGGGAAAACTTAAGAAATCAATAAATTAGATTACCACAAAGCTACCTGTTAAAAAATGCTTATTTGACAGCAATATAATAAGGACCAGTTACAGCTATAGTATGTAAGATGTTACTGATAATTAATAATGAGCTTACAAAAATAATGGTATGGAAGTGGCAGAATCATTTGAATTATTTATTGGAATAAAATATTCAGCTTGTAATGTAGGCCAAGGTTAAACTGTAATAACTATCAATATGGTAGCAGCATGATAGAGTAATGCTCATAAAGATTTGATGTAAATTTAGATGTATAATTAGGGCAGATTGTAAGAATTATATCAATTTAATCAGATACAGTCCAGGTGGTCCTTAAAAGGGAACAGATAAAGAATCTGTATTAATTTATATGAAAGTTTAAAAATAATTAACAATGTGACCATCCTTTCCACTTCCTAGGAAAAAAGATAAAGTCAACTCTAAAACAAAAATGACACAAAAGTTTGTTAAACTTCTGTGGTTTATGATGTGATGGGATGCAACAACCTTCACTACACAGTTTTTGGGGTGGAAAAGGATAGTTGGTTTCTTTTCTTGTTCTATTTATGGAAAAAAAAAAAGAAAAACAAAACCCACGTCAGATTAAATTATTCTAGGATTGTTTCCTTCTCCTGTCTGCAGAAATTATCTTCTTGGCTAATGGACTGTTGTCTTTTGAGTGATGGCTTCTAATGTCCAGACAGCTACACAGAGAAATTATTCAAAGACAAGGTCAACAGCATTTCAGTAGGTACCAAAACACCTTTGATTTTCCCAAATCATTCAAAGCACTTTTAATATTTCATTTAAGAAGTTTAACAACTAAAAAACCACTATTCCTTGGAAGGAAAAAATACCCATTTTATCAGGAACTATTTTTTTTTGTTTGGTTCTGTTTGTTTTTTGGTTTTTTTTGTTGCTGTTTTTTTGTCTGGTTTTTGTTTGTTTGTTTGGTTGGTTTTTTTTTTTTTGTCTGATTAGTTGGTTGATTGGTTTGGCGTTTGGGATTTAGGGTTTGTTGTTTATTTTATGGTTTGTTTTCTCTTTTGTGATCCTCCTAGAAATAAGCACTGAAGTATTTTCAAACACCAGAACACAAAGTTTCATAAAGTAAAGATTATGAATAACTGCTGCCATTAGAGCCATTATTTTAATATTTCTTTCAGTATATGATTGGAGAAGTGGAAGCTCTTGTCTGGACAAAAACAACACATAGTTATTTTCAAAATAAGAAAGACTGATTGATTTATTTGTATATTTATCTGATGGGTTTCAGTCTCTCAAATTGTAAGGCAAGTGAGCATTTTGGTTGAGAACAGCCTACCTCAGTCAAAAAGATTCAGAACACCAATTTTTGAAAAAACAGATTTTCAGAGATTTTCATGACCTTCCTTATGTCATCAATCTTTTTACTTCAGATTATGGGGAATATCTGAACATCATACAGTATATTATCTAGAGTTTTGACATTTGCCACAGTTTGCTTTTCTGAGACATTTATTCTCAATGGTCTGGAAGTTTACACCACCACTAGGCAGTGGTCCTGAAAATGCAATTTTATTTTAATTTTCTGCCTTGATTCCTTATTTCTCCTGAGCAATTAATTGAAATAAAATTTGTGTTCTAAGGTGATAAGGAGGCATAGTCTGTGCTTGGAGATTGTTTGTTTTTTTCCCTAAGTCCAGACAAAAAAAATCTCTCTTGCACACATTTGCTGGTTCAAACCCAGCCATATATTACTTTATTTACCTACTCATTGTACACTGATATTTTCCTGAGATAGTCAACCTGTGATTGTCATGACATTGCAGGTTTTGTTCTGAAAATATTATTAGAAAATATTGTTATTATTCTGAAAATATTGTTAGAAAATATTTTTAGAGACCTCTTTTCTGGTTTCTCAGCAGATTTCATCTTATTCCATTCAGTCTGAGGTGGTGCTAAGTACTTTCACCTTGTTTTCAGCTTATTTTCCTTTTTATGTAAGAAGGTCTGAAAGAGAAAAGGCCTATAATGCCTTTCTAAGAGAATATACCCATCTGAATCACTCTGCTGGGCTGCCATTGAAACATAAAGTCTGGTGTGGTAGAGGCAGCTTCAATATTACTTTTAAATTTTTTTTTCACATATCCTGTCGTAAAGACGTGCTAAAAACAAGAATATGGTTGCCTCTTCTCCCAAGGAGTTGAAAATAACTTTGAAGAGTGCACCTGAAATTACAAGAGAGAACTAGATAGACAATTCAGAAGTTAATTTATTTGATTTACGATACACATGACTTGTTATCAGCAAAGGGAGAAAGATGGGACAATATTTTAAAACTGGTGTTTTGATTTTTTGCACAATTTAGAAACAAGAAATCAAATATTAATATTTAATTGATAGATAATATCAATATAATTATATATATATCAATATACATAATATATAATATAAAGAACTTTTAAGAGCAAATGCCAATCAAAAATGTTTGATGAAAGGATTTTGGCAGATTAATTGAAGAGTTGCGATGGAGTTTTTTGTGATGATATAATTATATGTGAAAGACAAAATATATGTGAATGACACAATATATGTGAAAGACAGAACTGTCAAAATTTTTACTTTCCCCACATCCTAAAATACTGTTTAAAGACTCTCTCTGATCATCTAAAATTTACATAAAACTTTGTCTAGGGTAAGTCTCAACATTTAACCTCAAGCGATGAATTACCTCAAATGACTTTTATTTAATGTCAAAAGTTCAAAACAACTGGGTAGTAAATTTTTAATCTTTTTTCAGAAAAATATTTGAGAAAAACATAAGGCCATGATGCACTTATAAGTACAAAAAAAAACCCCAAAAAACAGATGATAAGAAGTTGAAGATATATAACATGGATTGGAAATAAATTTTGTAATTTATGCATTTTAACAGCAAAATCTATCATTTCAACAGAACACCTAAACTATAGAGCATTCTGGGTTATTGAATATTTTTGACAACGTATTGAATTTATCTTTTCTTCCTAAAGCTAACACTTTATTTCAGTTGGGAAAACACAAAGGTCTGGTTTTGTACAAGAGTTAATTTTGATACCTCATAGTTGTATGATATATGAATCACAATAAAAAGTTTCAGTCGAAGAACTCAATTGCTGAAAATGTATTTATTTAGTTTTTGTTGCACTGCTAAGTTTACTTCAATGTCAAGTTTCAGATCAATAACTTCTTAGGGATTTGGGACATACAGGAAAGAAATTGCATATGTTTGTTTAGGTGAACTTTATCTCTTACATCAGAATCATGGTAAAACCCTTTACCAGAAAGGGTAAAAAAAAAATGAAAATAATTGATTTCTTGTTACAATTAGAGTGAGCTCCTGTAATCACAATATTGAAAGTTCCCAACAGCATCTTGATCCTAAAAGAGCCTTCATCACAGCTTTCATTATTATGCCTTAGAGGAATAAATATTCAATAAACTCACCCAGATTATTAATAAGAACTTCAGCAAAACAATTTGCTAACACAACCAGGTAAATCAAACAAATGTCATGCAAAAGTAGCGAGGCAAACCCAGTACCCTGATAGAGAGAGTGAATTTTTACTTAGCTCCTTATATAATCTCTTATTTCAGAGATATATCACAATGGTTTGGGAAAAAAAAAAAAGAGAAAGCCAACTCTTTATTTTAATAGTGTCGCCAGGCTGTACTTCAAACACAAAGACTTAAAAGTACATACCGGTTCTAGAATACTTTCACTAAAATGAAAATCAAAAAATACTAACTTCAGTGCCTATAAATTATCATATTGCTGGGAAAAAAAAGACAAAAAAAAAAAAAAGACAAAACCTGTAGAGCCAGATGAAACTACACTGTATTTCCTATTAATTCTGAACAAAATAATCATAAATCTGAGAATATTTTAATATTTTAGTCTAGGTTAACGTGATGAAAATGAGCTCCAAAACACAGATAAGTCCCCAGTCTCAGGTATATAATACTTCAAAGCACTCTCTGTGGTAGGGAATTATGCTCACTGTGATGAAGACACAATAAGAAATCATTTCTTATTCTAGGTGGTTTTGTTCCCTCCATTCCTTCACAGTGTTGCCAAAACTGGAATTAAGAGTTCTGAAACCAAATCAGATTTCTCTGTTTCTTATCCAAGTTTCAACTTCTTTATTAAATAACAACAAATAATTTCCTCAGCAAAATAATTTTCAGTTTCAAGGAAAGAAACAAAGACTGTCTTATCTTTTAAGAAATGTAATAGACTGTAAAATCATTAAAGAAAATATTTTCTTGGATAATAGATTTAATTTTACATGGCAAACAATTGTAGACCTTCTGAAGAAAAATGGAAATAGCACTGTAATAAAACATTTCTGGAGTAGAATGCAATGCTGTGTGAGGAAATTAATAGATTTCATTCTGTTAGCATAAAATTTAACTGCTAATATTGTAAGATGTCATTAGGAGTAGTAAAAAGGATGTTTTTCTTAAAATTCTTAAAATTCAGAGTAACATAACAGATTAGAATTTACAGACATTTTTTCACTAAATATATAATCAGTTTGTAGTACTTTGCCCTACTTTAATCTCTGATATGATTATTGTCCCTGAAAGTGAGAGTGGAATAGAGTAGATACTGAACAGTGAAGACTTCTTAAAACTGATTTGAGCAATTATTGGATTTATTTTGAAGAGCTGGAGAGCACCAGTCCCAGCCTGTACCACCAGCAGATTTCATGCACATGGAAACTGAACCTGTGGATTCAAGCAACTTCTTTCTTGCACAGATCACATTTCTAAAATTTCACATTTTTATGTAAATAATATTCTATTTGATGTCATCCACCCCTTGACAGCTCACATCAAGAGCTTTGAGAATGATGAATTCTGGCTCACGGTTAGAAAACATGAGAATTCTGCTCGCATCTCTGCTCACAGCTTGGCAACTCTGGTCACAGTTCAGGTTTATCTCAAAACCAGCTGCACAAAATACAGAATATTAAATACAGAGGCAAGTTTACAGCTTGTCTGTCATGATGTTTCATTCATGTAGTACAATGAAATGGAAGATATAATCACAGTAAGAGTATAGACCTTAAATCCCCTTATTAATCCTAAAGGTCTTGACCTACACAAGTTTAAAGAGCAGCAGTCTTTATGCAAAGTCCTTTACACTCCTGGAATGAGAAACAAGAGAGGTCCTACAAAGATCCCAGCTGCTACAAAAAGAAAAAAAATAAAATCAGAAAAAAAAGCATATATTAAATTCTGATTGATTCTGAAAGAGGTAAGCCTAATCAATTTTTTCTTAGCGGTAAGAAAGAGGCTTAATGAGTCTCTCAGATAGAAACTCTGCCAGAACAAGTAAGAAGATCTCCTTTTATGTCTGCAACAAGCGTGAGAAAGAGGAAAATTGAGGCACAATCTGCCACTAAATGCAGCCATTTGAGTGCGGTGTCAGCCTCTGTATTTAATGAAGCCGGCTCACTTTTGTTGCTCTTCATGCAGAATTTTGCAGCCCTATGGAAAAGTTCAGGCACATTTTACACCAAAACTGGCTTTTTGCAGCTCTTCTGAGAGAAGGTGTGACTACTCAGATCTTGAAGCAAGCAACAATTTCTGTAAGTAATAATGAATAGCAATAATAATGATTAGTAAAATGTTACACTATTCCCTGTGATTTAAATTACAACCTATTCCCGTGCCATCGTTCTTTTGGTATTAGAACAACACACTTGAGCAAAGAGTAACCCTTGTCTGAAAGTTGTGAAAGTATCAAAGTAGAGATTAAAAAAGATCTGTGTTGTATTCCGAATGCACTTTGCACTGTGATGAACCCAGTCTGCCATACCAGGTCTTCCTTTTTTTTTCTTTTTTTTTTTATTTTTTTTTTTTTTGTCACTTTCAAGTTATGCCTGCCCAGGGGATCCCAGCAGCTGAGAGCACAGAGCACATCCATAGAACATGACTTGGCATTGATTTGAAATTCCTGTCTCAGGGGCAAGACTTTTAAGACCAAAGTTCTGAAAGAGCACCTAAAAGAAAAAAAAAAAAAAAAAAAAAAAAAAAAGGAAGATGTGGTGGTTTTGAAGATCCACATGTTTTCATGACATCAGTGTGCTTGTGTGAACAAATAAAATCTGTCAGTGCAAAAAATACTATTATTTCTGCCCTACCTTCATACTTACTGACTTATACAGCATATTAAGATATGTAGCACTTAAAGTAATATGGACCATAAGAACAACTTAATAAGCAGAAATAAAAAATAATCATCTTTTATTGGAAAAGAATCTACAATATATTATTCTAAAAGTCTTGTCTAATAATGCTTAAAATAAAAGCAACTTTTTAGATAGGTCATGAAAAACATTAGCAAAAATACATACCTGCTCTCTTTTTGTCCTTGCTGCCATGTCAGAAGGGCACATTCTCATATATATATATATATATAAATATATATATATGTGTGTGTGTGTGTGTGTGTGTGTTTAAAAATAAATATTTAAAAATAAATATGTGTATTTAAAAATAAATATAAACCCACTGAAGTCAAATCCAGACCAATTGGTAAAACTGATTGAAAAGTAGCCTGAAAAGCACTTAAAATATCCTTATACAAAGGATGGTTAGTTAGCATTTAAATAAATTCATACAAATGGAATTTAACAGTAGTGTTCCTCCTCACAGTTGTTTTTAAATTATTCTTGTGTCTGTTTTTCAGAAATATTCAAGACTCTATTACTGCTGACTTGAGGATCTTAAATTGAGATTGGAGGTATTTGGAAACCATAATAACTTGCAAACAAAAACTAGCTTTGTGAAATAAGTTTAGCAACGTGGATCTCAGGGAGGTGACAAGCAGAGATTATACTATTATATTGTCAAAGGAACAATATATACCACATTCTCCCTTATTTTCTTATTTCTGCTTTTCATATTTGGGTTGGTTTTTTCATAATTATTAATCACTGTCTGTTTTTCAGCATCTCCCCTTCAATAATAACTTTTGTTTCTTCCCAATTTCACAGATAATAGAGGTCTTACATGTTATTATGTATTTTATTATTTACAGAAATAGGAAGGAGATGAGAGGAGATGGGCTGCAAATGCCTTGGACGTGAAGAAAGCTGCGCTCATGCAATGCTGGAAATGAGAGAAAAGGAGAATTTATAATTGCACAGCCCAAGAGTAAAACTTCAACAGCTCTTAGCAACTGTGTAGACATGAAAATCAATCACCAACAGTAGCTCTGTCCTTAGGAAAGCTGGGTTCATTATACCCAGCTCTTACAGAACATTAATTCTGTCTTAGAGGGATTTACTGGCTCTACCTCTACCAATAAATAAAATAGACCAAGACTTTTTTCTCTGTCCAGAATGGGCAATTTCCACAGGTTTTGTTAATGAAATTAAAATTTCATTCCTCCCCAAATGTACCTGAGCTAGTACCATTTAATGGGACTCTCCTGGCCCAGGAATTTCTTGGAGAGGGATTGCTGAGACATCAGAACTGCCTCCACCTCAGTAAGTCAAACAACACAAGTGCATGGCAGCAGCTGAGCTGTGTCCTTGTCATTTTCTGTGTTCTGGTGTGTAGATTGGGTCACCCTAAATTTAGTTATCTAAACATAAATCTCACCTGCACAAGCTCTGTTTCTGTGCTATTAATTACTTGATGTAAACTTTCTGTCCCTGCATCTGCAGTGTAAGTGAGCCTAACCCTGGTGATTTACACTTTTTAGCTTCTTTAAATCCAAGTCAGTGTCATCTTCCATCCCTGATGTTTCCTGAGCACAGGCAAAGCTGTTCTGCTGCTGTCTCTTTATCTTTCTGGAAAGTTCTTGACGTCTGCAGCCAGCTTCTTTCTTCCCAAACCTCTTTCCCCCCATGAATTATAGAATTGCTCCCATTTCTCTGTTTCAAATGAGACCCACCTGACCATTAAATGTAGCTTCACCTTTCTCCTCCTTTCCCCTTTAGAGATTCCTGACCTCAAACCTACCACCAGGATGTGAGGAGTGGCATCATTTTCCCTGCTGGGTGGGTAGGTTGGCATGAACATTTTAATTTCTTTAGCTCAATCTGGAAAACTTATTTGTTATTTTGTTTAATTCCAAAGCCACCAAGCAGCTGAACTCAAGTATTTTCGCCAGGCTTTGGGTACCACATTTTACTGCAGCACTTCCCAGTCTGAGCTGAGTTTAAGGGCCTGCAGGTCTTGCCAGAAAAGTCCCCAGAAAGGGGCTCTAAGCTCACTTTTAAAGTTATTTCTCACTAAATAATATGACATCCAGCAGGTTCATAATTGCATCCTGATTAACTCTGCACTGATGAATTCCCTGGATTGCAGCAATTGCTGTTGTGCCAATGGGAGACCTGACATTTCCAGAGGAGAACTCACATGCTGTTCTCTGTCCAAGTGTGATCTTGAGCTTCCACATTTGGAAGCACACTCTGGAATCTCCTCCTGCTGAAAGCAGAGGGATTACTCCGCCATTAAAAAAAGCCTGTTAAAAAAAAAAAAAAAATTAATAAAAGAGGTGTGCTTAAATAAAAATACAAATTATTTTTTAAAAGCTGTGATTTCAGTTAAATCAAATCTAAAATATATTGTCAATTGCTTGCATATATTTATGTACAGAAATTCACTCACTAAAGCACCAGGGTGAGTTAAAAGCAAGTGTTTGTGTGTTTATTTGCTTGCACTCCTCAGAACCTCCCTGATTCCTGCCAGAATTTGTGACACATACAGCCTATTTCAAAGAGTAGATATATTTTAAAATAGGCCACAATATACATGTAACTTATGTATAGTCACAGCTGATGTAATGGGATTATATATATGATTACTTGTGCAGTGAAATCTTTCTGCTGTGCCATGCACAGATGATAAAGTAAGAGGGATTCAGATTACTCAATTTTTCTTTTAAGCAGCACCTTTCCTGAGCCACAAATACGTAGTTTAGTAGTAATTGATTTTCTCTGGTAGGGTGCATGGATTACATCCTAGCAATAGAAAAGCAGTGTTAAACTGTCAGTTATGCTAAATATCAGTTTTCATTGCCACAGTGGCTTTGGGCTTCTTGCTAAGATTATTTTTATCAATAAATATGCAATTTTGCTTTGATCTTTATTCATTAACCTTCTTTTCCTTCATCTTTATTCAACTTTCCATACACTAGCAATCTCACTATCAGCTCTGTTTATTTTAATTTTTGCCACACTTTATATAATGTTTTAGTGGACACGTTTTTGTACAGCAGATGCTTTTCTTGCTGTGTGTTGATTAATCATGTTTCATACTATTAGCTCCCCCACAGCATTTCACACTTTGTGCTCAATAGATAAAGTATATCATAAACTGCATTATCAGTGCCCAGATAAACATGTCTATCTTTTACTAGCTGTATTATTAACACTCTATCCTCCATTTCTGCACTTACAGCTGGCATTATAAATATGTTTTCTGTTTTCATAGTGTTACTTTCTTTGTTGATTGGTTAAGTGCTTATTTCAGTATGTTCAGATTACCCCAGAAGTTTGTAGTTTTGTGGTCATTATCTAATTACTTCAGATTGTTAATATAGCATACCATTTGTAAACACACAGCTTCAGCGATGCCTAAAGATTGGCATTTAGTGTGGGACCTTTATGGTTTTATATCTGCGTCCTTTAATAATTTTCCTTTTACTTTGCTTTTTAATGTTATCAGATTTCGTAGTTTTGTTTTACTGGATTTTTTTTTTTTCAAAATGCCTGGGAATGCCAAAGAATCACCAAATGCACAAGCAAACATCTGATAGTTAAGGCTGTCTTAATTTTTACTTTGTGTGGTAAATAAGTAGAATTTTTTTCTTTTTTTCTTTTTTTTTTTTTAATTCTTGATAAAATTTCTAATGACCTTGATATACTCAGTGCAAAATACACTGTGGAATTTGTACTTCTGATATTGCTTATCCTCATCTGCTTCTTTTTGTCAGAAAATTTAGAGGATTTCTTGTTTTATGAGGCTGATATCTAACATCTGTTTGTGATTTATCCACAGGTTGATTCTCTTTCATTTCAAATCGGCAATCTCACTTGCACTCTCCAAGTTTTGATCCACCCAGCGATGGAAATGTTTTCAAGGCTTTTGGTAAAGCTGGGCTTGAAAACTCACCATGGACTTCTCATGGTTGTTCAGGCAGTTCTAAAGCCTGAGAAGTCTCTTTCCTGCATTCAGAAGAGGAGGAGAGGCACCAATTTCTCTTTGTTTCATGTTTTTTTTTGGAAAAGAGCATTAGCTTACACTTATTTTACTGGAATAGCAATGTGTGATTTTTGATTGGGCTACATGCTGTTGACTGTTTTCCTCCTGCCTTTGATATGCTAAAATGAAGCACAATGCAGGGGCTGTCAAGGTGGAGCAGCCTTTGGGATGCAAAGGCCTCAAATTCAGAGCTCTAAGTGTATATGTTAAAGGAGATTGTATTAAAAGGTCTGTTTCGTGTTTGGAATTTATGCCTCTGGACCACCACATTCTTGGGGTTCTTTCCACCCACATGAGGGGCTTTAAACACCACATTAAGTTTTCTGGCCTTAGTAATTCCCTCAGTTCTGAGCAAGCTGCTTTTTTAGATGTCGGCACTATTTTGCTATTCTAGTTATCAGCACGCGTTTGGTAAAACATGATAGACACGATGGCAAAAGAATCAAGCAAATAGAATTTCCTGCAAAATAGGAGTCTCACACCTGGCTGGTGATATTCATGGCTCAGGGACAGCTTTGTTTCCTATCTTCTGTCCCCACCTGTTTGGTTGGTTGGTTGGTCTTGTTCCTGCAAAAACTACAAGAGTTCCTGGCTCACCAGAGCCATTCCTGTACTCTCAGGCAGATCCCCTGCAGCCAGATTGAATTTCTTCAGCAGGACAGTTCTGCTTCATATCTCCTAATTCTGTTAAAGAAAAGCGTACATAAGGCTCTCTATTTTTTCCGCTGGAAAATATAGTTGTACTGCACGGGGAAAGTTGGTAAACATTACAGAAAGTATATTTTAAAGCTGGTTTGGATTTTTTTTTCCATGGCATACCTTTATAAGTGTAACATTTTATTTCCTCTTAATTGGGTAAATTAATTAATTAATTGCAAAAATTATGTTAATTCCACAAAATAGGTAGAAAAATAACTGCTGTGCATGTTTATTTATATATATATGTGGAGAGAGAGAGAGATATGTTGATATTTACAGATATAAATATATAGATAGATACAGATTTTTATATATAACTATTTATATATTTTTATATATAACTATTTATATTTTTATTTTTATTTTATATATAACTATATATATATATACTTTCCAAGGCTGTTCTTTGTCAGTTCAAAATGATTGCTGATGGGACTAACATAGTGAAATGGAGTAAAATAAAATAACTTGTTAAATCAAAAGTATAGTTATTTCAGTGACCAAGTGACAGTTGGATTGGACTGAGATTATATTCATGCAGTCTGATTTATGTTTGTTTTTTTAACTAATTGAAGGAACTAGTTAGAATAGAGGTTTAGGCTTATAAATATGGCAATAAGTACTCATAGTTAATATCATTTTGTGACTAGAATTAAATCTGTATTAATGAAAGGGATGTTTTGCTAGTTTGCTGTGAGTACTGCCTTGATATTTTACAAACAGATGGAAAATGGGAAAATCTTTAAAAATTCATGAGGACCTCTCTTAAAAATGAAACTATCATTTGAGCATTCAGACAATATAATCTGTACAAATTGTACTGTATATTTTCATCCTTCACAAAACCCTATTCTATCAGTTCAGTTACATCATTCCATCATCATTAATGGTCCATTACCTTTACTGTGTTTTCAAACCATTGGTTTCAGGCAGCCCAGCTTCACTATTGGAAAATCTCTTTTTAAGTCATCTTCATCACCCAGTTCAACGCATTACAATCTGACACATTAACACATCAGAAAGCTTTATTGCCTTATTATCCAACTAGCAAGGAACAAAATAAAGGAATTCACACATCCACAGGATGAATTAAATCTGATGGTGTGAACTCCCTGCTAGAAAAACCTCTCAAGGCACTCAGCTCCCTTCTGCTAAAATCTTTGGTTGTTAGCATTAGAGAGCAAACTAATCATGAGTTCCCTCATCAAAACCACTCCTCAAAATTGTCTAAATATCTTGTATTCTTGTTTGTGATTTTTTTAATATAAACAGTAAGAAAGAAAGAGGTATCATTTTTCAGAGGGCAGAGTAGACTGACCTGAGCAGCATGACTATGCAAAGCAAGAAAAGAGAATTCCTCAGATGTGATGGCAAGATGGCTTGGGGTGAGTATCTTGAAGCCAGCTCTGAAAATACATCAGCATCTAGTCCTACATTCAAAAAAAAAAAAAAAAAAAAGAAAAAGGGGCAGGATTTTTGTTTGTTTACTCTTAAGAACTAATAGGTAGGAAGTTGGCTGTGTTATGACAGATTTTTATGTCAGTTTTATGACAGTTAAAGATAATTCAGTAAAATTTATCCTAACTGCCAGTGTGTGGATTCTTTCTGATGGGGAAGGGGCAGGTGTCTGCTGACTCCCCTGGAGGGCCACCCTCACTGCACCCCTGTGTTTTGAGATCTTTCTTTGCTTTTCCTCTACATTCTCCCTATATTTTCCCCTTTCATCACATATATTAAGGCATTTGTTATTTATTTGTTATTTAACTTTCCCTCTTTGCCTTCTCTTCCTTCCCTTCACCTTATATTCTCTTCAATCTGTTTCCCACACTTCATTTCATGCAATCCATCCTCTTCTCCCATCAGTTCCCTGGCTGGGAAAATGGTCTTTTAAACCCTTTTACAGCCAGATGCTTTGTGTATCAAGAAATGCAATCAAAACAGAACTTGCCTCAGCTCTGCTGCTTAAATACCAGAAATTTCCTGTAGAGAAAACTAAGGGCAGAAAGCAGAAGGAACATTTCTCTTTAGGTACTGCTTTGCTGTTTGGCTTTTTTTTAAATCCTATTGGTCCTTATATTGCTCGTGACAAATGTTACCAATACGCTCCAAATATTTCATCCTCTTTGAAAGAGAAGAATAAATTGATTCCTTCCTGACTGATGTACAAATTTAAAAAGTGGAAGGTTTTCTAGCAATAGTAAAATATTTAATTGTAGATTTCTTCCATTGGTTTTTTTTTATCATTTTTTGTAGGCTTCTTACTGTCCCACACCAATATAATAAATTTTCTGCTTATTTTCTTACATGTAATTTCTTACATATATATGTAATTTTCTTACATATATACGTAAGCCATGGAAGAGGTATCCTTCCAGATATGTAAGGTACAATTTATAAAAAAAAAAAAAAAAATTAAAATCAGTGTCTCCCAATTTGATTTTGTAAATTCTCATGTGGCCTTCACTGAATATGGTCCGTGCTTCTGGTGGAATGAATGCTCAGATACTGCCTGAAGAAACAAATCCCAAATTACCCCAGAGCTCCTTCAGTGATGGAGGAGAACAGGGGAACCATTGACAAGTAGCAAACTTTGTTATAGAAGTTTCAAGTTTAACACAGTAAAAATAAAAGGAAAAAAAAAAAGAAAAATAAAAAGTTATAGCAGTGCCTAGTGGTATCTCATACACAGGCATACATTGTAAAATTTATTACTTGAATGTATTTACACTTTGGACAGTAAAATTTATTTTTAGTAATATTTATTTTCATTCTTCCTCCAGTCCTACCTCAACTGTATCAAAATCACACAAGACCAACTGAATAACTAAATCAGGAAAGCTTAATATGTCAGTGTTTTCACAGAAATAATGTAATTTTTTTTAATGGTTGACCTTTTACTGTTGAAAGCACAAGGCTTTCAAACAGTTTTAATTTGTCTTTCTGTTCACACAGTTTTCATGAATAAAATTCAAGATGGAAAAAATAATTGCCTAACCTGTGTGCCAAAGCTACAAATTCTTTTTAAAAGAAACATGAAAGTGGGATGATTGAGAGCAGGAGAGGAGTACAGGGAGAGAGATGGGGAAAGACAGTGGATTTTGTGTGGAATGATATCCAATTTCTGCATTTCCATAGCAGTTCAATAGCTGTCCCAATGCTTTGGGAATGCTCAGTTTCTGGATGTCCAGGACAACGCTGCATTTCCCGTATTCACAAACATCCTCAACACTCATTGTCCCATCTTTTTGATCTGATTTCCACAAGAATGAAAGGCACAAGGTCAGGATAAAACATACAGATCCTGATTTTGATTTATTTTTCAAACTAAAGTAATGCATGTCAGAGGTATGGGAATGGAAAGGGAAAACTCATCTGGTAGAAGCCCCCAAAAGTTTAATCAGTTTGAATTTGTAAAGATCCCCTCAAATCTGCCACCAGATTTAATCAAAGACTTAAAATTTGTCTTTCCACAGGGTGGAACCTTCATCTCTACGACCTTTTTCCCCCATGTGTTCTCTTGAACTCCAGCTGCATGTTTTGAACTGCAGGCAAGATGTGACAGCAGATGAAATTTAAGTAGCAGGTTGGACTTTCTGAATGAAGTGACTTGTTGAGGAAGCACCTGAAATTTGTATTCCTGTGTGAAATAATATTGCAGTACTTTGAATTCCTCCATCAGCAAGATTTCTAATAAGCCACTTTGGAACTTCACGATAGGAATTAATCGATTCTTGCTCTATTATTATATTACTGCTGTGCCTCCAGGCTTCTAGAAAATGCGTATCTTTTTAAAAATTATCTTTAAAAGGTGTATTTGCAGTTAAGTACAGTCATTACACAGAATGTGCCAGAAAACAACGAAGCTGTGTGATTGATATTCAGAGGTTTCTTCTGTTGGATGACAAATACACAGCCCATGAGCTGTGGGGTTTTTTTTCCACTCTTGTTACTCATAGCATAGCCAACACCTCAGTGATGCAAAGCTTTTAGGCTACCAAAAGGTGGAATAAAACTCCATGCCTGGAATCCTCGGCCACAGTGAAAACTGGGAACACCTAATTCTGTGAGAGAAACTGCAAAAGGTACCACACTGGGCTTCCTTTAGGTGTAGGGTTAAACAGGAGCAGCTGCAGTTTCCAGCAGGTCCTTTAAGCTTTTTTTTCCTGGGGATTTAGACTTGAACAAGGTGGTAGCTCGGAGCTTTGGGTAGAAATATAGTTTATTTCAGTGTATGCTAAAAATCTGCGAGGACTTCACCCCTGGTGGACAGTATTCACCTCAATAACGGGCAGCAGGAATGATTGTGTTGATATTTGTTTCTTTTTCCATTGGGGATTTTTGTTGAAGGAAGAAGTGCCTACAAAATTTATTATTTTTTATTAAAGAACAGCCGTGTGGGGGACGACTCTGCAAGCGGAACAGAAGTTTCTGGAGGCATTTTAAATCTTGAATCTTTTTCTTTCTTGTATAAGAAACTTATTATTTAATATCCCTGAGCAACAAGGCTACATATTTTACTTATATGAAGAGATGTTTAGTTCAGTTTTATGAAATTAAAATAAAAACCCCATAAAAGGCATAAAGTGTATGCAATAATACATTTGTAGCTTAAGTTGGCTTGTTCCATCTTATGTTTCATCAACAACAGCAGACCAGAAACTTGATGGCCACTTTAATTTATTAAGTGTAAGAGGTAATGGTGCATATATTGCCAAGAGGAAAGATAGGCACAGAAAACTTCAGACATGGACAGATGGGCTTCTAAATAGGTTTCTTATGGGAATAACAATGCTCTAGAGCTGTTTTTTTTTTTTTTTTAATCTCCATGGAAGAACTTTGAAAAAAAAAGAGATGAAGAAGTGTTTCTGCATCCAAATATTTCCATTGCTGTATAATGTATTCTGAAGGGAGCATGGAGGTTGAATCAAATACCAAGTGAAACTGATTTTTTGACCAACTGAGACCTCATGCATCAGTTAAAAATTGGAGTAAGGGTTTTAAACCAGTACAAATTAACAAATACAATTTGTTAATTTGTACTAATACTAAACTTCAATATATCAGGATTTTCTCCTTTAATTCTCTTAGAACTTGGATTGCTGGGTTAGGAGTGTGTGTCCATATTTGTGTGTACAAAGGAAGATGTACTTGAAGCAAGAAATTACCAGAAAATAGCTTAAATGAGTTGCTGTGTTGTGTTATGGAAGGCTGAAGTGATAAAAAGAAGTCTTTTAGGGCTCTTACAAGCCAAACCATTCCATGGCTCCATGATAGAGACAAAAAAAAAAAAAGATAAAAACAGACATGAAGAAAGACAATTTGCCAGGAATATAATAAAAGACCTATACAAAGTAATTTTCCTCTCTCTCCTCAGTTTCATGTCCTATGGGACATTTTACTCCATGTTTATTTCTCAATATTGTGCTACATTTCTGCCATAAAAAACTGATAGGTTAATGACTGCTTTCATTTAAGCAGAGCAAATGAACACTCAGAGATTTAAAGGCCCAGAGAACCAAACCAAACCAGAACGAAACAAAAGGGAAAAAAAACAAACAACAAAACACAGACAAACAAAAAACCCAAAACAAAACAAAAAAAAAGCACACTAACACACATGAACAACAAAAAAAACCCAAAAACAACAAAAAAGTGATGCTTGTTCCTAGTGCTCAAACTTCAGCTGTAAGGGAGGGCTCCTTAAAGGAACAATTTTGATAAGCAATATTTCAATATTTCAACAGAAGAAATATAGGGGTGATAGTTGTCACCCATGTTTTATGGGGAAAAAAAGTAGCCCCCTAAACTAAACTAGCTAATCTGTTTCACTGTTTTGCAAAGGATGTAGGTTGAAATTTCTGGGTTCTTACACTTCCTTATTTCTGTATTTCTGCTTATCATGGTCTGGGCTGAGGCAATCTCCACAGATCCTATCACTTTCTGGCTTTTTAGTAGGCTGAGATTTATTGAGATGAAAGTGACTGAGAGAGATGTACTTTCTGTTGAATTTCAAGTGAGATATATGTGTATATATATATATATTCTCTGACCTTCAGGATATTAGACCGTTCAATGTTGTATAACATGATACCTGTATTTTTCAAGATGTTATGAGGAGAAAGAAGGAGGTTTTCCACCTTTTAAAATATGTCCTTTATTAGAGAAAATTCTACACAAGCTATTAAGAAAGAAGGCTAAAATTACTTAAGAAAAAAAAATATAATTCCTCTATAAAGTTGCTATAAAAATGAGGACAAATGAGATACTTTCCTGTTCATAGATTTAGAAATAATTAAAGAAATTAGCTGGGGAAAAACAATGGTTCTTTGTGTGCAGCCCCAGAAAAATTCTGGGGAAGACCATTTAATTTTTCATATGTAATTAAATAGGAACAATATATGTGGCAAGCATATTTCTCTCACTCTCAGGATTTTTCCTAGAGGTGCACAGAGAGAAATGGAAGAGAAAACAATTTCTATTTCTGCTCCTTGTTTTTCCTATGTGGAATGTGTTTGGAGAATTGTTTACCTGAATGAGTGCTTGATTGGATTCTGGTGAGGATTGTTTGAGCCTGATGGCCAATCCAACCCACCTGGGGCTGGACTCTCGCAAGCAGGGTCACGAGTTAGATTAGAGATAGAGTAAGAAAAAGTAGTATGTAGTTTTTAGTATCCTCCTTTTCTATAGTATATTAATGTATTTTACCATAATTATAATAAAGAAATAATTCAGCCTTCTGAACTGAGTCAGACATCGTCACTTCTTCCCACTGGGTTCGCCTGAATCCACAACAAATATTCCATCTTTTTTCTTTATTTTCATCCCACTATTCAAGGAAACTGTTCATTCATATATGGTTCTGAGCTGACTGAGAACACAAAAATGTTTCATCTGTAAATTTACATCTGTAAAAACACACCAGAGGACATTCACAGTAGAAATATCCAATTTGTTTTACAAGAAAATTATGCCTCTTTGCAGAAAGATGAATGTGTTACATGGTTTTAAGCAGGCACACATATGAAGACATACATGATGTAATCATTCACATATATAAATTAAACACATAAGTGCATTAGCTACCATTTTAAAAAATGCTTTGCAAGAATACATAAAAAGAAATCTTAAAAGGGATATGATTTCTCTCTGGCAGAAAGCCAGGACCAAGAGTTGGAATCCACGGCTTGCAGTTCTCAGGCCACAGCTCCATCCATCAGACTCTGTTGTCTCAAAACACCACTCAGAACCAATTCAATAAAGCCAATATTATTTTGTGCAATTCAGAGGTGCCGTTTCGGTGGTTTCACAATGATATAAGCAAAAGCACTTTTAGATTAAAATGTTTACGCTCTGTTCATTTGCATATAGGTCAATCTATTGAATAATGAATATTCTCTTCTACTTATTATCAGGAGTCTACCTAGAGTCTCCCCCTGGATAAATTAAGCAAATCTTGAAAGCCCACAGAAAGAAAAGAACAGACAGCTGCTTTAAAACTTATTTTCCCCAACAACTTTTTTGCTGACAAGTAAAAATGAATGTGTTAAATGCCCAAAAGTGTCTCCTGTCAAAAATAAACTGTTTTGCATTCCAGTATAGATTTTTCTGAAATCTGTTATGTGATTCTAATTTATGTAGTTTTGTAGCGGGGATATGAAATAATTTCACACACTTACTCACACATTATTTATTGACCATTTCAAATAAACACCATCAGAATAAGTTTTGCATAAGTATTTTGGAAGTGAACAATCTATGTAGAAATATAAAAGGAAAGCATACAGGTATAAGTAAACACATATATAAAACCGCAAAACGTCTCCTGAATTATGTATTTAATTGAAGTGACTTCAGTGAAGCCTACTACTGAAGGTCTCTGCTGGCATAATAATTAATTATGCCAGCAGAAAGCTGAAGTCTAAAATAAATAACGTCTTGGCTGGCTTAGTCATGCTGTATGCAGATGTCAGAAGTTTGACCTAAAGAGTAGGGTTTGTAAGTTAAACAAATAACAAATATTTTTCAATATTTTGGATATTCTTAGTCTTCAGTCTCCATCCATATTGTGCACAATAATTTATTCTCCTCAAAATAGCCTTCCAGCTTGCATAGCACTGATTCTCTAATTAAAATAAATAAATAAATAAATAAATAAATAAATAAATAAATAAATAAAAATCCTACAAAACAAAAGTCTACAGATCTTTAAAATCCTTGACGATCCAAACACAATTATAAAAAAGAAAGCGAGTAAACATAATGGGCTACTCTACATAATCTGTGAGATTTATGAAAAACAAAAAAACATTTGTCACCCTTCAAGTTCTTGTAGCAGACAAATTAACAGCAAAAATTAACATTTCAATAGTGCCAAAAATTTAGATGAAATTATGAAAATACTTTAATTTGATCTCTAATGTACACAGGGTGCCCCCTCTTCTGTCAAACACTACCATTTCAGACTGAATTTCCAGAATTTTGTGGTGGTCTTCAGACTTCAGTACATTAACAATTATAAAGTATCAGTACTTTGATTGAAACAGAACCATCTTCAGGTAATTACAAAATCCAAAATAGTCCATTATTATCACATTATTGTTGTTCCCAGTTTTGCAGCTTTTAAGCAACCCATTATGCTATGTAACAATAGATCTACTTCTAAAATTATTATTTTTTTCCCTCTGAATATGAAGAGAAAGTCTAAGGCTGAGGAGAAGAAATCAAATGACATCTCAGCCTCTTGTGGCAATCTGTATCAGTATGTTCTGGACTGACAAAGCTGTTGTGAAGAATTCTCTCAAAATAGGATAAATCAGCAAAGCCAAAACCTTCCTGCTTCTCGGGCAAGGATGCATTTCTGTAATAAAAGAGGTAAATACCTTTTGGCTATTTTATTTAACATCTACATGCACATGATCTCCCAGACAGGCATCTGCTTTCATCTCATATAAAGTTCTTGATTCTGATCAACTGTTCTCCACTCTGCAGCTGAGCAGCAGCCCTAAAGAAGAACATTAGGTGGAGATAATCAATTCACAGGCCATACACATACTTGAAAAAGACACTCTTCACCACCAAAGCTCAGCTAGAATATTTATGAAATTGCAAGTGCTGTTGCCATGCTCAAGTAGATTTCCTTCTAATGCTCAGTAATCCCTGATTCACACTCAGATTGTCAAACCCAGGAAGCTAAAAGCACATTGAGGGTTTGAAAAACGTCCTCCCCATGTCTCAGATATTTAAATTTGGTGTCGTGGTGCTCAGATTCAGCATGACTTGTCTGGCTGGCTGTGAGATTTTGGGGGTTTTTTTGGGGATTTTTTTTTTTTTTTTTTGGTTGTACCCATGGGCCTAAAATGAGCCTCTCTGCTTTTCAGAGGTTATTTCCAACAGGCATGTGAGTCATTCTGGCTTCTTTTCATAAAGCAATTACGAAAAGTCTCTTTCTTGACTTCCTGCTATCTCTGTCACACCAAAACTGCCACCATCTCTCACTCATTTGAGCAGCTTCCTCTGCTATTTGCTCCAGTGACCTTTTCCCTGAAGCTTTGTCTGAGTTTCTCTGTGTCTCACCCACATGGTGCTTGCCCTTTCTTACTCCTTATACTGTAAAACAAGCAAGTGAACCTCACACTTCTGTCATTCAGATCATAAAAGTGTGAATAAGGCTTAGGAAAAAAAAAAACAACAAAGAAAAACAACAAAAAAAATGAAGTGTTAAGAGCTTGCCCTTATAGATCCAGAATCTTGGGCTGAGGATAATCATTTCATGTCTTCCAGACCTGAAATTTATTTGAGATGCCAAAAAAAGAAATCTTTAACATCCCTGTGTAGTTCTTACAAAGTGCGGAGGCAGTTTCACTTAAATGATGCTGTAATTCTCAATTCCCACGTGAAACACCTGAGGATCTGGGCTCCTCCTTGTCAAAAATGTAACTGCAACAGAGATGCTTTAGAGCTGTGCATGACTGAGAGCAAAGACAAAGATGGGGAAAGACAAAAATAAACATTCAGTACGTGACTCTGACAAACTGAGGCGGCTATACAAAAGCCTGAAACAGCTGCCTGTGGGTGTTGGTGTATTCAGAATTTGACAGATACCCGCTGTTGGCATGGCAGTAAGGAGGGAGAGCAATTTTTGCTGAGTATGGGGGAAGATCTGAAGGTATTGTTGGTCATAATAATGCACTTGTTAGAGTAAGCCCTTGAAGGCGGCAAGATTTGACATGAGGACACTTGCCCTGTCTCCCATTTTGCTTTCACAGTCAGAGTTTAAAACCTGCAAGAGTTTGGGACATGGGGAGAGAGCTGCATCCTCTTACAGAAACGGGGCCCAGGGTGAAGAAATTCTGAGTTTACAAACAGACTTTGCGATCTTTGTGATGGAAATGGGACTTGTGAAATGAACTTTGTGGAGGAAATGGGACAACAAGTCTTAGGAATATTCTTATTATATCTTAAGGAAATTGTTGGGTTAAACCCCGAGAATTCAGCCCTGTTTCTTCCCAGAAGAGTGAGGATGTGAAACGCTGTCTTATAAACTCTTCTGGTGGGACACAGCTCCTTGCATCACTCCAGCAGGAAGGATACAGTAGTTAATCAATGACTGTCTCTTCTAATGAGCAGCTTCTGCTCATTTAGTCATCTCCCACTGAAGGCAGCTCAGCTAACCTGGAAATCTGGATCACAGCTGCCAGAGAGGCTTACACCACGGAGCCTGGGGCAAGGCTGTGTCCCAGGATTTAATCTGAGCCTGTCTGCCTGCCTGCTAGCAGGTGTGAAAGCCAAGATTTATTCTGTGTGGTGGGTGGAAGCACGGCTGAAACTCTGATGCAGCACCACAGGCCTTTCAGCTGCCTTGTACAGTTCATCCACCTGGAACGAAACTTTTTTTACGGGATGGATCTTCACTTTTTGAATCAAGAGATATGCAGATATTGCATGTCTGCACAACATATTTTGAAATTGGATATCATGGAAAGGTTTGGCCTGGAAGGGATTTTAAAAATCTACCAGTGTCACCACTGCCATGGCAGGGACATCTTCCACCATACCAGGCTGCCCCAGCCCCAGTGTCCAAACTGGCCTGGGACACTGCCAGGGATCCCGGGGCAGCCCCAGCTGCTCTGGGCACCTGTGCCAGGGCCTGCCCACCCTGCCACAGGGAAGAATTTATTCCTTTATGTATATGTGACCCTCCCCATTTCTCAATGTAACCTGGCAACCCTCATGACCACATTCACAGATGCCATGAACATGGTAAAGGTGTAGAGAATAGCCTGCCCTTGCTGTAGGCAACTCTTGGCCTTTCTCTCTCATGTGATTGGCACCAACACAAAAGTTTATTCTGCCTATAGGTGACTCCCAAAACTGGATGTCACAGCTGTGAATGGTGAAACCCAACCGAGAGTGCCTACTGTATGATCATACCATGTTTGTGGACCTTGTAAGTGGGAAATTGCAATTTCTAGTCAACCAATGTATATCTGACTAGCAGCAGAACATGGGGAAACTCATGTACTTTTTCTCCTAGAGGTGAAACCTGTGATTCACCTGCAGTTTTCCTCTCAGGGCAGCCTGTGCATTTATAGAACATAAACCAAAACTTTTTTTTTCTTGAGCAGAAATTTTTTCAAAGAAGGAATCTATTACAAGCAAACCAAAGTGAGTACTGGTGATGAGGAAAGACGAGGAAGAATTTGAGATTGTTAAAGAATCCAAATTTATTGTGGAGTACAACTGCTTATATACTTATTCCAGGAAGACTAATAATGTTTTACTACAGTGATTGAGTTAATCATCACATAAACAAGCTTATGCATTTTAAACACCTCTTGCTTGCAGAAGTCTGATGTAATTTTCTTTTTCCTGGTAAAGCAGTCCGTTTTGATCTTCTTTCAGTCTTGATTTAATCCTCAAAATTCTGTTTGTTATTGCCAAGGCATCCTGTTATCAAATCTCTTACACTAATAAGGTCCAAAGTATTTTCTGTTTTGTGCCCCCCAACAAGTGAGATCTCATCTCTCAATCCTTACAGAACCTCTGAATAATTTAGATTGGAAAAGATCCCTCAGATCAGTGAGTCCAACCTTAATTATCATTGGAATCAATGACCTTTAAGGTCTTTTGGCAGCATAAATGGCTCCAGGATTCTAAGGTTCTGTGAATCCAGGCTCTGCATGTGAGCTGCACTTGACTTGAAACATCCCAAGTGTTACCTCCCAAAATTTGAGGCAATTGGCAATTTAAAGCAGCACAATGATCTAGCCAGATGGGGTTTTATATTTGAAGAATCATGGGTTGTTTTCTTACAAAAAAAGGCACATTCAGAGGCAGTGGGGTCATGCAGCCATTTTCTGCTCCAAGCAATCGAGAAGGAAAACTTAAACTCACCAACTCTTAGAGCATTCTTGTAAAAGACAGCAAATTGCTTTCACTGTATCTAAATGCCACAGAAAACTTTTTTTAGTAGTAGCTGTCTGTCTTTTTGCCCCATCTGGGTTTGCAAGGGAAATGGAAAAGCAGCATAGGAATGGGGTGCATTGTTTTGTGTTATGAAATTCACAGCAAAATCCTCAGAAACCTGTGATGATCTTTAGATTTCATCTCATTGTGCAGCCAGATACGCAGGATGAGTGCACCTTACAGGTGTTTTGAGCAGTGGTATTAATTCAGAGCAAAAGAATAAAATGTTGTAACTGTGGGAAATGAGTAGATGCACAAATAAATAACACCTGGTTTTAATTACTCTATTAAAGTATCAAAACTCAGGTACTTAAAAAATCCCAGCAAGGAACAGAAGGAAATCAGGTGTTCATGGCTTCCTTTATTGTTAAATATAAGTGGGAAAGAAAAGAAAAAAGAAAAAAAAAAAAGGATTTTCATCCCTTATCTTCAGAATTCAAAAAACATAGGAACCAGTTCTGGGCTGCATCCAGTGTCTGTGTCATTTACTGCTACAACCCTTATTTCCCAGTCTTTATTAAAGAATTGTTGTGAAAATACTTGTTGCATTTCTGCCTCTAACAATGCTACCACTCTGCACATGAAGTTTAACCCAATACTGAAGCAAACAGAAATACTCTTGGTCAAAAATTACACAAGAAATTTGGAGAGGTATTTTAACATTGTGAAGACACCATGACTTAACTGGATTAAAATTGTAATATACATGTAATATACATGTATATTACATGTAAACTGTAATATACATGAAAGTCCTAAAAGAAATTATATTTTATACTCTCTCAAATAAAAGGACACTGTCAGAGCAGCTTGATATTCACTCACAGAGCAGTTTATACAGATGTTAAATAATAAATAAAAGAACGTTGTACTTTAAGAAAACAGATAATAATTTCTAATACTTACCATCCTAACTGCAGGTAAGCTCTTTCCCATTTACTGTTTATGAAGGGGTTTGGACATCCCAGCTCTGCTTGTATTATTATCCAGTTCTAAAAGGTGGTAAATTGGAAGGAGTTTGTGCTTCATACAGATTTCCCATTTCAACCTTCCAGGTTGGCTTTGAAACCACTTTGGAAACTGCTTACGTCTAAAAATATAGGTCTGTATGTTATTAGCGCTTTGAATCTAGCACTGGAGTTCTTTATTTCCATTTATGCCTGTTGCTTTTGCACAGGTATGTGAAAGTATTTGGCAATACCACAGTTTCACACCAAGTGAATTAATGTTCTGGAACACCATGTCAGATTTTTTTTTTAAGCTTTGTTATCTATTAAAAAAAAAAAGTCATAATTTTATATGCTTTGTTCCCATCCAGACAACTTGTCAGCAGTCTGCTCTGTGGACAGGTGAGGAAAGAAGTCTGCTGATGTGAAGACAGCACTTGCTCTAAATTAGAAATGATATATAAATAGTTGTACCCTGAGACACAGCTTGTGTTCAGTGCCTCACATGCACGTCACTGTATTAAAATGATTTAGGAAAAATTATAGTATAATATGTCTTTAAGCTTCTAAAATTTTCCCAAGTGCTAAAATCTTAAATAGGGGAGATTAGCATTTTTAATTTTACCATATACATGTATATAATTACATGTCTACCTCTTGGCATATATACCCAATCAGCATTTAAAGCTATAATTTCCCCTGAGAGGTATTATACTTAGAAACTGCAGAAATAAAGGATGGTCAGCACATCACGAGTAGGAAAGCTGCAGGAAAAAAAAAACCCACCAGGTTTATGCAGCAACATCTTGCACACAGAAGAAAAGTCAACCCTTTTCACATATTTAAACAAAAAAAGGGGCTATGTGGAGGCAGAAAAGGAATATGGACTGCTTTATTGGCCAACTTGGGTGTGAGGTGTGGGCCAAACTGAAATGCAACACATTAAATAAATGCAAATTAAATAATCCAGGAAGGATGACGAGACCAATAAATTGATGTGCAGAGCATGACTGGAAGCACTTAGACTCCAGCTGTAAAACCACAGAGAGAAGGTAGATCTCATCACTGCAAGCACCTCGTGGCAAATTAAAGATCAAATCTCAGAATGTATTGAGGGATATTGTCTTTAGGCGAGGGAAAAAAGCCATTTGGGGCATTCTTGGGGCAGTTCTTAAGGGGAATTGCTGAATAATTCCTTTTACTGGAGTCATCAGAAGACATAAGGAAAGCTGAGTCTGCCTCTGACAAAGAGCCAGCTGCCTTCCCTGCTTCCCCGAGTTTCCATAATAGTCCTGGGTTAAAAGCCAAGAGGAACAGAGTCTACTTCCTTGTGATACGTTCCTTAAATTAGCATATGCTCAAAAACATCCCAGATTGCCATATTGTGCAAAGTACAAAATTGTTCTATAATTTTGCAAGAAATCAGATCATTCTTTTACTATATATGTGTCAGTATTTCTCTGTCAGAGGCTTTCTTCCCATGCAGTTCACTTTTTAAAAGCAGACAAAAAATTTGAGAAAATTTGAGAAATACAGAAACTGTCGAAGTCTGATATAAAAGGAAGGCGTGTTTACATGTGGAAAGCAGAATAGAAACAAACACAAAGAGCCTTTTTGCATTTTTCCTTATAAATTAGCCAAGATTGAGACATACTGTGCTAATCCCCTTTCTTACCAACATATTGCATGTCATTATTTAGATAGTGTGGTTATAAATATGTGATTTGTTGTGTGGAAGGAGGCTGAGGAGACCCAAACCATGTTGCATTTATGCTTGGGGAGGAAGAAAAAATCTTTATCCTCTAAACTGCTCCTGCATATCAGAGTCTGTGCTCTGGGGGTGGTTAATGAGGAGCACATGAGTGGTGGAAAGGATCCAGGAGAAGCCAACCATGCAAAGTTTCTGCAACCCTCCCACCAGCAGAAAAACAGAGAAACCATCAATTATTGGAGATTTCTTACTGGGAGGCACCAAAACATTCATTTGCCGTGCAGACAATTTTCTCTAGAGTAATTTTCTCTCTGCTGGGGGTTTGATGATTCCTACAATTCATAAAATTTCACACAGGGTCCAAGAATGTGGCAATTTAGAACCACACACAAGGCTGTGTGTCCCTTTGAGTAAAGTTTTAAAAGGATGTGGAGCACTGGGGTTGCTGTCCTCTGTCCTTCCATCCGAGCCAGGGGTTTAGGAGGGAACAGGTGAAAATGTGGCCAGTGCCACACTCCAGGTTTTGCTTCCTATGATGATGGATTAAACCTTTGAGGAGCCTTTGGGAGTGATGGGATTCACCTGAGAAGCATTGCTGGGCCTGTTCCAGCATGGAAGAATTTATTAGGGATGTCAGTGTTGGTGGCAGCATTTGCTGCACTGGCCACTGCCTGGTGTAACACACAATAATGAGGGATATAGTCCTGGAGGAGAGTCAGGATCCTGAATTTTAGGGGAACAAACTTGTTGACTTTTAAGTAACTAGTGGATGGCATTCTTTGGCAATACACTGGCCTTGGTGAAAAAGGAGGAAAACCAAACCAGCAGTTTTTAAGGGCATTTTTCAAATGTGCAAGAGGTCTCAATTCCGACATGTAAAAAATTGGGCAACAGAGGCAGAGACCAGCATAGCTCAGGAAGGACTTTTTGGGTCAAACTAGAGCGTAAGAAGGAAATATCCAAGTAATAGGACCAGGAATGTCTGTACTGGAAAGAATATAGGGACACTACCTGGATGTGGAGCAATGGGTTTAGTGAAGGTAAAGCACAGCTGGAACAGAATTTGGCAAGGAATTTCAAGAATAATGAGAGCTTTTACAGAGTACAGAAAATTGATGTGAAAGAAAAGGTGCCCCCCATGGTGCTCTGTAAATAAGACAGGAAAGCTGGTGACAGCCAGCATAAGGAACATCAAAGGGCTCAACAAATCTTTTTCCCTCAGTTTTCAACAGTAATCCATCTTCCCACATTGCTCAAGTCCCTGAAAATCAAGACCAGGGCTGGAGGAGTGAAGTTGGTCCCATCACAGGAGAAAGTCAGGCTTGAGATGGACGCGAACATGCACAAACCTGTGGTTCCTGACAAGGTGCATCCTGGACTCCAGAGGGGATGATGCAGTGTCCCAGCCACTCTCCATGACATCTGACAAGTCATGACAGATAATTATGTCCTTGGTGGCTGGAGAAACAGGAAAGATACGCCCATTATTATGAAGAGTAGAAAGGTGATCTCAGGGGATTAGAAAGTGGACTGGAATTGTTTTATTTTCCTAAGGAAATTTGGAGCCCGGGATACTTGCCTCTGTTCCAAAATACCTCCTTCAAAACACAGTCATAGATGTAGAAGTTGTCACTGGCCTGTCTACCCCTGAAATTACCATATCAGGAGAATGACTGATTGCCTTTAAAGGTGCTTTCCCTTGGATTGCCTTGCTGAATCTACTTGGTGAAAGGATTTTTTATTTGTTATATTTTACATATTTATTTTATGCATCTTCTTCTTGCCCTGTTTATTACTGCAATGAAAGACTACAAAAGCTGAAATCATTACCTTCAATAGTACTGGCAAAATCACAGCATTTTTTGAACAGCCTACATGAATATATGTAATTAATCACATTTTTTATAGATCTCATAGTTCTGAGCACTCTGCAATTATGTGTTTAACAAAAAGAATTATACTTACAAGTTGTATACAGTGACTAATGTGAAACATTTACCAGATATTTCATTTTACAGCTGATGGAGCTGATTTGAAAAGAAATATTCTTATTCTTCCCCTTTCCACTTGTAAAAAAGCTAAAAAGAGAGATTTGAATAGGTTTCCTGCTTTGTGAATACTTTCATAGCTATGTGATTCTAAAGAAAATATCAGTATTTCCATTCTTGTGAAGTACAGAGCATAGAAAATATAAAAGGAAAATAAAATAAGCTCTAACTTTCTTTTATATTTTTCTCCTTTGGATAACTTTTCCAGGAAAAAAAAAAAACAAAACTATAGGAAATACATTTTTTTTTCGTCTGCATAGTTATAAGGGTGTGAATTAAGACACAAAATAAGAAATCATCTATTAATAATACCTAAAAATATTATGTTTGTCCACAAATTGCGTAGTGTCTTTTTCATCATGGAGAGTAAAATGATTCTGTAGTAGAAAGCAGATGATTCCTTAAGTGTCCCACAATCACAGAATATTTGAATTTTCAATAATATTTGGGGTAGAACTTCCTGGTTTTCATCGTATTTTGTGGGGGGAAGAGGAACCCTTGATGGAGTAGGGTTGATCTCAGGGTTTGTGACCTCATGGGAGAGGCCTACACTCAAGAACAGTCCTTCAGCCCATTCCTGAAGGACTGACACCACGGAAAGGCACTCACAGGGGAGCAGGATGTGCCCGAAGGACTGATCCCATGGGGGAACCACTCAGCAGCCTTTTCCTGAAGGACTGACCCTGTGGGGTGTATGCACATGAGGAACCCACAGAAAGTTCCTGAAGCACTGACCCCATGGAAGTGCTCCATGATGGAGAAATCCATTCCTGAAGGATTGACCCTGTAGGAGGGCCCCACACGTGAGCAGAGGGTTCGTGAAGGATTGACCACGCAGAAGAGACCCATGCTGGAGAAATCAGTTCCTGAAGTATCATTGTTGCCTCTTTTAATGAAGGGATGGGACTATTTTTGGGCTAAGAACAAGTTTTTGCTCAGATAAATATAAGTCTCAGAGTCTGTGAGATTTTAAAGGAGCAAGCATTTGGCCATAGCTCAAGAGTAGTCAAAAGGTTCTTTGTTACAGGGCAATATAGAACTTTCTAACCCAATAAACAGTTGCCCAAGGGTTTATTTTGCTTTTCTGAGCTATCACCTTTCGTTACTTCTGCTGCACTGTGGGTTCTTTTGTCCAATGGCTTCTGTCTCACATGTACACATATCCTTCTGTTAAAATTTCTAATACCTTGGTTTCTTCCATACAACCACACCCCTACGTTGTAAACACTTCACATCTTATCAGTACAGTTTCTCCCTTACTTAAGGCATATTCTTACTTACAACTATTGAAACATAAGTTTATCATTTTTCTGCCTAATACCTGCGTATTATATTTTTACATCAATCCAAGCTTCTCCCAAGGCTGCAGATCAATCCCTTCTGTGTCTGTGGAAGTTTCTATTTTTCTGATTCCAACAAGGACCCTGTGGAGGAGCCACTCAGGAGCGGGCTGTTCCTGGAGAACTGCAGCTCCTGGAGCAGGTTCCCACTGGAGAAGTTCATGGAGGATTGCTGCCCATGGGAGGGACCCCACAGTGGGGCAGGGGCAGACGGTGAGGAGGACCCCTGAGGAGGAAGGGGCAGCAGGGATAAAGTGGCACAGACCACCCCCATTGCCTGAAACCCTGCACGGCTGCAGGGCAGGGAGGAAAAGAATTCAGGACTGGGAAGAAGCGAGTGGTGGGGAAAAGGTGTTTTAAGACTCAGGGAATTTCTCATAACTCTACTCAGATCTGATTGGTAATGAATTAAACTGGTTTCCCCAAGCTCATGACAGCATGCTCTGCCCATGACAACAACTTCTGAGGGATCTCTCCTTGACCTTATCTTGAACCTTTTGCTGTATTTTGTCTCCCCTGTCCACTTGAGGAACAAGAGCAGCTTTGGTGGGGACCATGTGTCCATATGTGTTCAAATAATTATACCTTTCCTTTCTCTTTCATGACCCAAAGCTTTCCTGATTCAGTACAAATGAACGAAGTGAAACAGGATGACTGACATTCAAGAATATAATGAAATTAATGAAATTCAAGTGGATATGGTAATTAAATGTTGGACATAATGTCATATATTTCACTTACAGGCTTTCCAGTTGTGATTAAGTAGCAATTTATGTAACTGATTAATACCTTTTCTATTTCAAGTAAAAAAACCTACAGTTTTTCTGTCATCCAAACCTCTCATCCTATAAATGAATCATCAGACATAGACCTTATTCCAATGTGTAATATTATTTCCTTGATATTTTCTCAAAAAAAAAGTCACAAGGTAATTTTGGAGTGGGTCATGGTTGTGGTTGCTTGGCACTTTTAAAGCTAAAACTTAAATAGATTAGACGAAACTTTCTACCACACCATTAAGTGTAATTTAACGGCAGAAGGGACTGGATTTTCTTCTGAATTTGGTATGTTCAAGCAATTCTAGGTCCTTGACTGACCAGCAGGTTCGGTGGAATTTCCAGTTAAGGACGTGACCTTGAGATTTGTTGAACTGTTGGAAGAATGCTTCTTATTCTTTCCAAAACAGAAATACTGAATTCAAGACTCTTTGGCCTGAGACATTGCTTTGATATCCCTCACAAAGATAGACTTGTCTCTACAGAAATTCCAGTTTCAGTTACCTGTGTAAATCTGGAGGTATTTCTCCAGATGAGTGAAAAATGGCTCTTTTTTTTTTCATTTTTTTTAAAGAGATCCTGTAAATTTTGAAAAGAACATTTTTCTTCAGCTAGAAAAAATAGTGGTAAAATGACTGAAATGGCTAGTAAAAATAATAGAGTATAAAGGATTTTTTGCTTCTCTTTGCTTTCTCCTCTTAAACTTCAGTTATTCCCATCAATATTTGCATGTGTTAACTACATAAATGTTTATAAGATGTGTTGATATTGCTCTTCACCTCATAGATCCATCCTAATACTTAATTAATTGACTCTGATAAAGTATTATAAATCAACTGTATCATCAGCACAGACTCAAACATGGCACAACATTACTACACCTGTACCTTGAAAATAGAAATTATTGTATTTCAATATGCATGCTCATAAAATAATAGGAGTAATTGACTTTCTTCTGGGGTCCCAGGACTGATTATCAGTATTATATTATACTGAATTATCTCCTCAGAGGTTTTTTAAAGTAGTACAGACTGCAGATTTTTTTTTCCCCTAAGGCAATAAGTCAGTTTTCACTCAGTTTATGAATTCTGGACCATGGCAATCACCTCTGTTTATTTAAATGTCACTCCAGTGATCTCTTCTTAGATGGCTCTGCCACAGTTGTGTCAGTGCAATTCCCAAGATGTAATTTCCATGCATTCCTGCTGTCTGCTGTGGTGTCAAACACCCTGGATGCAAAGCTGGTTGAAAGATATACCTTAATGTGCTGAATTTTCAAATCTAGATACGTACAGAGAAGCCACTGTTCCCTAAGGATCCACAGATTCCGATAAAACAGCTTGTTGTAAGACGACTCCAGCTCATCATTTCCTCTCATGAATCAAAGTAAATTCTTTCTTTTTCTTTGGAAAATAAGAAATGGATTTTGTCTTCAAGAATACTCCATATTAGTAGAAGAAATAAAATGCCTGAAATGTTTGCCTGTAGCTGTTACTTTATAGTTATGGAAACATGCTTTCTGGGTAAAGCTCTTTTTTCTCAATTTGTCTCTTCGTTTTTTTATTTTATTTTTACAAGCTATAATTTCTGTGAACTGTGTGATCCTGTGAACCCAGCAAGTCAGGCCACTATAATGCCATTTTTATTAGCTGAAGTGTTGAAATTGTTGCACTTTTTTCCCCTTTGTTAGCTTTATTTCAGTGTTTTCAGCAGCCAAATACAAAAAAAAAAAACAAAACAAACTTTGAATTATATGCCTATTGCAAACCCTATTCCCATTTCAAGCATAATAGCCATAAATAAGTTTTTGAGACTTTAAAACCCCCAAAATTTTAAATATGAAAGTGTCAGCCTAGAGACAACGCCTTTACTAATGAGAAAGACTTAGAGCTAGAAGTATTCAAAGTCTAGAAATAAACAGGATGTATTTGAAATAAAACTCTGCTTTAGTGAGGAAGACATTATGTCAAACATCTGTCTACACATTTTCTAGGCATCCATTTTGTGAATCATATAATGACTATCATATAATATATATGATCATACACATCCTATGTGATCATACAATCACTGTCATACCCATAGTGGGTATTTTAGGTTTTGTAGGTTTTGGTGGTTTTTTTTGGTTTTTTTTTTTTTTTTTTTTTTTTTTTTTTGGTGTGGGGGGGGGTTTTTTTGGTTTTTTTTTTTTTTTTTTTTTTTTTTTTTTTTTGCAAGCAGTAAAATTAAGTTCTGGTAAATTGTCACAAAGTTATTCACAGTCTGCTTTGGTTTTGTTTGGGGCTTTTTAGTTGTTTGTTTGGGGGGTTTTGTATAGGTTTTTTTTTGTTTGCTTTTGTGAAGATCAGAGTCTTATCTTGATTTACAATCCATGCTAAAAGTCAGTAAAATATTTCTATTTCTATTTCTATCTCATTTTTTGTCTTCCTCCAGAGGAAGGGCAAGGGGCAATGGGGAAACGAGATGCAGAGGAACTTCCATTTGGATATGAAGAAAAACAACTTTACTGTGAATGTGACAGAAAACTGAAGGAGGCTGCACAGGGAGGCTGTGGTCTCTTCCTCCTCTGGAAAGATTCAAAACCTGCCTGGACCTGATCCTGTACATCCTGCTCTGGGTGAACCTCCTTGATCAGGGAGGTTGGACAAGGTGATCTGCAGAGGTCCCCTCTAACCCCAGATGTTCTGGGATTCTGGGATTCAGATACCACACCATGTTTAGAAAAAACCCAAGAAAACAAACCAAGAACAACAGAATGAAGGTTAAAATTAACACTTCCTGCTGTATTATTAAAAATTAAAATCAAATTAAATTGCCATGAATATTATTGATATTGTGTTTGAATCACAATCCTTCTTTAATCACTTGGATTTCATTGGCAGAATGACTTATCATGAAACTTTAATTATCAAATTGCAATAATATCTTTTTTGTTGTTGTTCTTTTTGGGTTTTTTTGTTCAAACTGATCTTGAGTATATCTCAAAATATTTTAAATAGGCTGGAGTAAGTCTAAAGAACCGTGTAGCAAGCCCATCCTGTCTTTTAATAACCTCAGGAAGGCACCATTCCTCTTGTCCATGTTGGTCAAAAGGAGCAGAACACCACACAGTGTTT
This sequence comes from Chloebia gouldiae, assembly GCA_003676055.1. Lineage (NCBI taxonomy): Eukaryota > Metazoa > Chordata > Aves > Passeriformes > Passeridae > Chloebia > Chloebia gouldiae. The sequence goes on from QUSF01000057.1 coordinate 252,800, forward strand.
CTTGCTGAGGATTCACGAGTGTCACGCACAGAAAGCTGAAAATCTTTGCCTTGTGTCCTTTTTGCAGATTGTTACTGACCTGTAGTAAAAAGAGGTGATGGCTGTTCCTGAGTTTGCATTTATGGCCTGACCCACCAAACAAATTCTTTTTTCCATTGCCTTTCGCATAGTTTGGCTCACTTTCCCATCATGTGCATGGACTTCCCACACTAATCAACCTCTAAACTCTTTTCTTTTAGCATTCAAATGTTGTATATACATATTGCAGATAAGAATCTGACACTTCAGTGAGTGCATTAGAAGAATTCTGCAAATAAAGAGACAACAAATGAATAATCTCTTATTTTTCTGTGATATTATTTTGTGTTTAAGAAAAAGGGGGCATTATAATAGAAAAATCTAATCATCACATCATTGAGACCAAATACTGATCTGAAAATAATTTGTTTAGGAAGTAGTAAAGCTAGAATCAATGTTTTAGTTTCTTCCCAGGAAAAAAATGTTTGCCTAGACAATTGTGAGGTAAATTTCTTTCCCTTTCAGAGCTGCTTTTAAAATTTTATGTTGCTCCTCATCTTGTAGATAATGGCATGAATATTTTCTGCATATATTTAAAAAATAAATGCTGTACAAGACAAAATAGACTGAAAAGAATTAGAAGTGTTATTTGCTCAGCCTGGATCAGGTGAGATAGGAAGCTGAGACTGTTTTATATTACATTTTTATCTGTCATGGTTTAAAGTGCTTTGTGAAATAATATTTATAATTTCTACCCATAAAGAAATACATTGTGTAGCATGATGCCTCCAGAAGAAATGAAAGGCAGTTTCCAATTAAGACTAAGTGCCACCAAAGAACTCCCCAGAGATCTCCCCAGAAATGTTGTCTTTGTCTTATTGACGCACTGCAGATGTTCTGCCCCACCTGAGGAAAGGGTGCAAAATGCAGAAAATGTCCAATAGTGTTGCTATATTTTGTAATTATTATTATTATTATTATTATTATTATTATTATTATTATTATTAT